>CAIGRO010122018.1:0-12513 GCA_903798355.1 Fraxinus baroniana | reverse complement strand
TCATTAGTTATTTAATTAACAAAAAAAACTACATCTTTATTAATAAAAATTTAATTCTTAACCAAAAAAATTATATATAACCTAAGCAAACGTGCATTGCACGTTGCTTAAACCTAGTATATATATATATACATGTCTTTCATTGTAAAGTATATTAACATAATTTTTGGACGAAATTTATTAGAAAAACATAGTGTACTAATTAATAGAAAGTTAATTTGGCTGAATATTTTCTCTCCAGTCATTTTATTTTGCTCAACAAGTCTTGTCACAAAATATATCAACAAATTTGTTTAATCAATTAACTAATATTTGGAAAGTGGCTTAATCGAAATAATTGTTTTGAGTTTTGGTGATCATTTGTTCTTAAAAAAAAAAAGTTTGATGATTAACCTATTATTCTCCTTGAAGAACACGCAGAGAAACTATTTTCCTGTGTAAATTTATTTTTAGTTACTTGACCAATATCCCAATAGGCAATGCAGTGGTACATGATCAGTGATCACATCATACACAGGAAGCTTCTACAGCTAAACTCTTTGTAACCCCTCTACATGGATCGCCAAACTTACTGATTGAGACTCCAATGCTGCAGCTTCTTGATCCAATGCAAGCCTGGGAAAAAAATTACGCAATTTTGAGTACGTGTGAGTAAGAAACCACTAAATTAATCGTAAATTAGAAAATACGCGCTAACTTTGTTAAAGAATAAGTAATTCGTAACCTTCTGTATGACAGGAAGAGCCTGTTTGCTGCTGCATTTCCCGTGGCTAAAACTTCCACATGTTCCCCGAGGAGTGCCAAAGCTTGCAAACTTGATAGAAGATATGACCTGATCTGGGTGAGGACACTCCAATGACAGAGTTGGTCCGGCATTCTTTCTTGCTTCTTCATCTGAGGTCCACATATCGACTGGAAGTGGGTGATTTTCTGAAATTCGTGAGCATAGACTTTCTACTTCTCTAGTTGCAAAAGATATCTGATTTGGATTACCCCCCGTTTCCTCAAATAAAACCAGCACGTTACCACTGGGCTGTAGCCAAGAACGAGGAACGTGATAGCTGCAAGATTATATGGATACAAACCTTTACCGATATTTAAGGAGGAACTTTATATTAGTGTAGAAATTTAAACACTTACAGCTGCTGAGATGGCTTTCCGCAATCCCTCAGACATTTGTTTGTACTGTAAGTTCCTCTATAATCGCAGGAGTTGGCGCAACCTCCGTTTGAAGCTTTATTGGTTGGCCAATAACGACCAATGCTTTGTCCATTTACCCATGCCTGACCTTTGCCCATACCCGTAAAGTCTATTGCAACCGGACTACTTCCAGCAGGAGCATCAAAAGTTGACTAAACCAACACAGAAACAAAGTATCGCTCATCCTTATCAGTGCTAACCATGAAGTTAAAACTATTCTCGGCAGCTTGTAGCATTTAAGTCGACAAATAATCAGGATATATTAACTTGGTTGCTATAATTTATTGATAAGACAGTGGATCATAAACAGAGTGAGAAGTTGTCGGAGTTACCTTGTACCATATTAGAGGTTGATTAGTAGGCAAGGCAGGCTGAGAAACCCAAAGTGAGGTACTTCCACTAGACAGATCTAACTCTTCACCTCTCAAGCCAATCTGCTTTAATATATTTTAAAATGAGAGGAAGGAAAGACGTAAAACAGAACATTTTCTCATTCAAATATACTTTTAGAAAATTGATCATAAGAAGCTTGTGAAATTCATTGTAGCCAAGATCTAACTTTTGAGCCAAAATAAGTTATCATTGTATGTGCAGTTCAATTGGAATTTCCATTCAAGCTAAATATATTTCTTTACCATGCACACAAAAAAATTGTGAAAATTCACAGAAATGACCTGATACGTCCACTTTTGTGAGGAGAGGTCAATAGTTGATCCATTTTGTGAACCTTTCAACTGCACTGGACCAGTAATTCCTGCTCCCTCTGTGTCAAAATAGGCTCCATAGTTCTGAATTAAGAAGGCTTGCATTAGAAAATGCTTCTATAGAGATTTACGATAAAAAAAAAAAAAAAGTTGTTTGGAGAAGTTACCTGTAGCCCCACTGTCAAACTCAAGAGATCAATTTTGTTTGATCCTTTAATGAGGGTGACCGGAACCTCTATTGAGACTTTACGGTTTCCATTGCTCCCTTTTCCACTCCCTGCATAAGAGTCAATGTTTAAGTTAACAAATGCAAACTTGTGTGAAGTCCGAGCAATATAATTAGAGGCACAAGAAGTTTAAAGGAAACAGATAGCTATTGCTTGTTTCACTCTCCTAAAAAAAAAAGGACTATAAACGTCATTTACATCAATAAAAACCTATGCAAACAAATGAGACACCACATGATGAGAATGAGAATATTCAGTTTTTTTTTTTTTTAATTAGTAGATGGACTTCATTGATATGAACGTTAATTTATAAAAGTAATAAACTTAGCACCTGATAGAAAGTAAAAATTAAGTTCAGAAATTTACACACTTACCTTCTAAACTATGATGTGTACTGGTTGCTTGATATGTATTAGATCTTTCTTGTTTTCCGCTAAATATTCTGGTTAATCTAATCAGCTTGTTAATTGACAATATCTTCATGCTTTTGATAATTCTTAAGCCATGTGGTAAAAAGCAATGTACAAATGAGTATGAATTACACTGTGAAACTCACACATAGGCTGAATAGATGGCATGGCAAGTGTCAAAAAAGAGAGAAAAAAATATCTGTGACAGATCCTGTTTGCGACACCTATTTCACATTACCTACAAGCTTTCCATTGATAAAAGCATGCAGCGTGTGTCCAAGCGAATCAATGTGAAGTACTGTCCCAGATCCATCTTTAAGGAGATGTTCGTTCTGATTCATTTCAATGCTGTATAATAAATAAAAAATATTAGAAAACACTATACATAATACCAATTGCATATGCAGCAAACTTTATACCTTATAGAATACCACAGATAGTCACTTTTATCTGCAGTGGTATTAATCTGCTCCAGTAACCCAGCTTTCGTGAATGCACTCTGACTTGAAATGCCTACAGGTTCATTAATCCAACTCCAACCCGAGAAGGATGCACCAGAAGAAGTATCATCTTTTGAAGGTTGGCTAATGAACTTTGAGAGGGCAGTCACAGAGTTAATCTGTCATTTGGGTATGAAGTCAGAAAATTAGCTCATGCTATTTTTATTATCTATAAATTGTCCTCAAAAGTGTAATAATTTAAATGGGCATTCAAAAATTTCTGAACAAAATAACCGTGGAACTTAATTCCATAAGAGATAATCACTAAACATAACTAATTGAAGTCTTAGAAACAATCCACTGCAGGACAAGTTCAGCTATTTTCGTCCTCCAAAATTCAGCTTAATCTATTGGAAAAGTAAATCGTAAGATGATCTCTAATTGGATGTATTCTGTCTCCTACAAACTCAAGTTAGTGACCCTAATGCCTTATGAAAAGATCCGAACATAAATTTTGAACTATAAGCCATCAGTACTTTCAATAAGATAAATTTACCAAATCCCAACATGATTTATCCCATGGAAGTACAACAAAACATTTTAGCATTAAATACCATATGAGTCGAGAGTCACTAGAAGAGACATAGCATTAAGGTTTATGGGGCTGACCTTCGCAGTATTGAGTACAACATTCTTGCAGTCGGGTAAAATGTTCACAGACCAAGCAGGCAAGTGATAGGAATTTCCGTTAAAGTTCACATTTGCGTCTTTTTTTGTGTCCCAATTGGCAAGAAAAGCAGCACAAAGACCTGATTCAGTTTTATATACAGTGGCCTGAAAAAGAAAATTGTGAAATGTGAGGCAGATCTAAAGAATAATTGTATGTTGGTATCTAAAAGAATAATGCTATCTAGTCCTAGTGGCGTTTAACACCAATCTAGGTGCAAACCGATGTGGCATTTAAGGATAATATTCAATTAAACATAAGGACACAGGGTCCATTTAATTGCACCAATCATGTATTTCCATCTAGACCGGTGTTCAGTGGGGCTAGAGCATTACTCTATCTGAAAATATGAGTATACAGGTTTGTCTTTGAATGGTACGGAAAGATGCAGGTATATTCTCTTTGATGACTGAGAATCCTTGGATAGGCTAAAAAAAGTAGAACTACAGACCATATCATTAAACTCAGATGATACATAATCTTGCATCTGAACTCAGTGAAAGTTGATTCACTCGTGCATTATCAGAAGCCAGAGATGCAACTTGTTATAGGAAGAATGTCTAAACATGAAGTGCAGTGGTAGCGCAACACCAAGGTACTTGTGCGATAATGGTGACCAGCGTAATTGCTTTATGCAGCACATTATATAAATATATATAGGGGCACTGTAAATGGCGGGCAATGTGATATGTAATAATCAGATTAAATATGGAAGGAACGATGAACGGGATACTCGTGAAAATTACATTCATGCTCCCCTCACATGTTCACCGGATAATTACTCAAAACCAAGATACTGCTTGAGCTTTATGTGTTTTATGTACATCCTAGTTTACTCTATTTACAATTATAACGAATAAAGACACTTTTTTTTTTTGGTCTGTGTGTGGAAGACAAGTGTATTGATAGTCAGGAAGCTAGATACTTCTAGATTAAGAGAAATGTTTAAATTCTCATGGTGTATAGATATGTTTATAAGAGGATATTTTTGGTCAAATATATAAAACCTAAATATCCAGTGATAGATAATGAAAAATCATGAAAAATAAATAGACCTGAATAATTCTGAGACCTATAAGAAACATATATACTATATGTTGGAAAATCGTGAAGCGGGCGTTGTTTAACAAGAAAAAGATGAACGGTTAACGGAGTGGAAACCATGCACTACTTTGAATTCGAGCAACTTGCAGAAAGTTGCAGTATTACCTCCATGTTTGAACCGAGTGAAGTAGTCTTAGGGTCAGTTGCCAGCATCGCCTCTTCACAAAGCTTTATAGCCTTGTGAACATCTTTTAAGTGACCCCATTTAGGCTGTCTAAGAAGGCCTATAATAGACAAGGAATACTTTTTCAGCATCTAAATAGGGCAAATTGATCCTTTGCAGTTTGTTAGTTTATTATTATAACACCTTTAGGATATGCATGATGGGTTATAACATTCTTGTATTGTTAGCAGCAGCATATACAAGTGTTATTTAGGCATGAACGACTGTGCAAATTGCTCCTCAGTTCAAAATTGACAGCACTAATGGAACAGAAGGGTAAATGAAGGGAGAGGCATACCATACTCATCAATTGGAGCATCATAATCATAGGCAGTCGTAATGAATGGTCCACCAGAAGTCCTGCCAAAGTTAGTTCCACCATGGTACTGTAGAAAGGAAATAAAGTTTGTGAAAAGAATTCGCATAGTCACTATTTTCTATATAGTGAATGAACATCGAAAGTACCATGTAATAGTTCTGGAAAGTTCCACCTAGCTGGTAAAAACGTGCCACAGCGAAAGCAAGGTCTTCCACTGGTCTGTAAGGCATGGCATCCCCAAATGCAGAGAACCTGATATATTAGACAACATAGACAGTTGAATAATGCTTAAGCAGTCATAGATCAAAGTTTAAACTTTAAACCATCGTGCATTTAGAACAATGTATACAGCTCAAGGGACTATGAAACTAGATGTCTTACCATCCACTCCAGTTCTCCGTCCACATTTTTGGCTTCTTGTTAGAATTTGGAGTGAATTGATCACAATAGAACCCGTTGCACGTGTTAATCTGTAATAATTTGAAAGAACAAACCAAGATTCATTGTTTATTGTTCATTGATTATACATACACAACAAGTTGGGTAAACCGACAACAAACATGAAGTGCCAAAGTGATTTATCTTTAGCAACACAACTCACAATAGGATCGGGAGCATCACTTTGTTGGCACATCACCCACGGTACCCCGGTATCTAAAGATATCGCCATTTTTGCTGCCCAGCTTATGTAGGTTTTGGCACTAGGGTATGCTGAATCAATGTTGCCATATTCATTTTCAATCTGGAAAAAAATAGTCAATAAAATCGTTCTATCACAAGTCTCATTACAAGAAAGTTGCAGTTTCTTAAGGAATGAACAGAGCAAATCCGATGAGGAAAGTTGTTTAACCATTAAAAGACTGTCATCGTATTATGAAAGTGCACACCTGAGACAAAATAATGGGTCCTCCTTGGGATGCATATAGATTTTCTTGCTTCATCATGTCCACAATCTTGGCCGTAAATCGCTGCATTTCAGCCTAAAACAGAAAGCTCTCGATTACTTAATAAAACTGAACTATAAGTAGCTTAAAAATGTTCAATATACAGAAGAATCAATAGGGAAAAGAGAAACCTTGAATGGCTCATTATCAGATCGAAGCACAATTCCGGGTATAAAATGCAACCAAATAGGAAATCCTCTGTCCCAAAATAGAATAATCACTCACATTAGCATTAAAGAATCAATAATTTCACTCAGTTGTATTGAGTGCAAGAAAATACTTGAAAAAACAGTAGACGAGATTATTTACCCATAGTTCCATTCGGCGCAAACATAAGGACCGATTCGAAGATGAACATATAAGCCTGCCTCCCCGACCAATTTCACGAACTTTACCAAATCATTTCTTCCTTCAAAATTGTACTGCAAAATTTCTTGAACTATCAGTATTAACAAATTTTTATTTACTCTTTTTACCATTGATTTCTTTAACATTCAACTTAATAGTATTTTTAATTCATAAAGTTCTTGACATTCTAGAACAAGAAACTGAAGAAAAAAATTGATTATTTATACTACACTTTTTCTCACTTTCCCTGTCCTCGAAAACAAAAAAATGCAAGTATTGAAGTAAAGAATAGTCAAGAAAAGATATTATACCTTGCACGCATGAAATAAATAAATAAAAGTAAAGAGAAAAATTACCTGGCCTCGAACTGGTTCATGCAAATTCCAGAAAACATAAGTCTCAATTACATCCAATCCTCCTTGTTTTGATTTCTGTATTAAGTCAGGCCACATCTGCATTCACATTTCACATATTTTAGTACCCACAATTAGATACAATAACTGTATGCATACATTTATACGTATACAAGTCTGTGTTTCTGTACTGTACTGACATCGGGGGTGCTCCGAGGGTAATGAATGGAGCCAGAGACCAATACTCTGCGTTTGCCGTTGATCACCAATGCCCGGTGATCGTACGTCACATTGTCGGCAAAACAAAACGACACCGTACTCAAAGCCAAAAGCAAAAACACAACCACAAATCTTCCACCACCCATTTTGCTCTCTTCAATCATCTTCAGTGTCAAAGTATTTATATTGTCTTACAAACTAAATCCAACGCTTTTTCTTTCTTAAAGGAGAGTTTAAGTTTGGCTTTAAAAAATGCTTAAACTGTTGCTTAATTGAAATCAGAAGGGATACAAAGAATGTATGACAAACTAAGGGAAGCTAGCTAAAGTACGCCGGAGACGACACGCCACCTCCCTCTTCGTCATTATCGTTTGCCTTAACTCACGTGACAACAATTTATCGTCTTCTTCCTCCTGTTAATGCAGTTTCAACTATGTGACCGTATATAAATGTTTGGACATATATTTTATTATTTTGGGATAAGATTTGTTTTATAATAAATGTAATGATAGCCTCGAAACACGAATGCCAGCACAAATGTTTCTTATACTTCGGCTCACATTATTTATTTTCTCAATTATATAGTCATATTAATTTTATTTTATTCATTTATTAATATACTCTTATTTAATTTGTATAGTTATAATCAATTTACTATTAGTTGCTAATAATTAAATAAGGGTAAATTTTTTGACAAAAAAATTACCTTTTTCCATGTAAAAAGGCAAAATCAATCTATATAAATGGGGCGGATGGAGTATCATTTTCAGTATAAAATTATTAGTTAATAAGTTAATATTTTTTATTTAAACATTCATAATTACTGTCTATTTATTATCCACGCATTTAGTTAAACTCACTCTTATTCCTCTTCAAAAATCACTATATAATTTTACACTCGGAGAGTTTGCTCGAAGTTGTCGTGAGTTCATGACTTGCTTGAATGAGGGAGGTGTCATTTAGCTACCGAATCTTAGAGATATATATATATATATATATATATATATATATATATATATATATAAAATTTGATTCCATAAGCCTTATTGACGAGGGAGATACTCGGTTCATCTTGACTTGTAGACCATAAGATTCACAATTATGTAGATTTGAATTCACCACGAGTTCTTAGCTTATAAGATAGCACATTTGTTTGCTAATGTTCTATATCTAGTTCGTTGAACTAGATTTATTGATAAGATTGAAAAAATTAAGGAATTGTTTGAAAAAATTTCTGATAAATATGTGATTGAAAATTTGATAAAAAAAATTAATTTTATGAAATGTGAGTTAAAATCAATTTTTCACTTTTCCTCGTAAGAACGCTGAGCAAGGATTATTGCTGGTCTAAAATTGAGCTCAATGATGAAGGAAATATAAAGTGGGTTGGGATGCTTTATTTTTTATTTGTCTTGTGGGAAAAAGGGCTGTCACTGTCGGAAAGAGAAGGCTACGTTTACGGAGTTGATAAAGGGCATTAAAAAAACAGAGCGATATTTGTGAAAAACTTGTAATTTAATAATTTTGTCTAGTTTTACTGTTTTTATTTAAGTAAAGATTTAATATTATTTTTTATTTTTTCAAAAATTTGATATTTTGGTTCAAATTGGGAAACACGATGAAACATGAATTAATTGTTACCGGACAAATAATGAAAAGTTGAATTGCTCTCTCTCTTTCTGTCAAATCAACAAAGTTGGTATATTCGTCGAAAATTGAAAATGGGAATTCATGTGAGTGTCACGATCGTTTCTTGAATTTTCATTTCGATAATTATTTAATACAAACTCTCAAAGTTAAACTATTAAATTGTGATTTTAATTTATACTGAACAAACGCTAAATATATTTACGGCATAAAGCTAAACAAAATTAAATAAAATTAAAGAGTAAAAATTTGTCACCATCCAATTTGATCATGATCAATCTAATATATTTGCCATAACAGCTGAAAAAGTCTTAGTCTCTTGCCACTTTTTAGATAAAAAGTATTAATTAAGCATTTTTTTTTTAAGAAAACTAAGTTTGTCCACTTCCATAAGAGAACGGCAAATAATTGATCATTAAATCTTAATAATTGATAATAAGTGGGGGTGGCAAGCACTTCATTTGCCATTGTGTCATGCACAACAAATTTGGTATTGTGATTAAGCTCACATACTCCACTATTATCATATATAATTTTAATAATGCAAGTTTTTAGGCTTGTTTAGTATGGTTTGTCAAACATCAAAAGTAGTTATATCAAAAAGGTTCGACGGTTCAGACAGTTCGGGCTCGGCCTGAAAATACCCGAGCCGAGACCGGCTTGTGGTTCGGTGGGGCCGAGCCCCATTTTGGGGCGTCGGCTCGAGCCGGGGTCTACCCGTGAACTTTTTTTATTTTTTATTTTTAAGTTTAAACGTATTTTTTTTATATTAATATTTAGTTATTATTTATAATACGTATAAATTGTACACATTTTAAATACATTATAAAAAATTATAGATTTATAATGAATTTTTTAAAAAAACATCCGAATTTTTGCTCGGCTCGGGTTCAAAAAAGTGTTGATCTGTTTTGTTCGAGACGAGCCCGAGCTTTAAGTTTCAGCTAGTGACTCAACTCGGCTCGACTCGACTCGTTGACATTGTCAATCAAAAGATACCCCTAAAACTATAAAATTGATTTTGAACGTGTTTAGATAATTCTTTAGAAGCATTTTATCTGTCTAGAAAAGTTTTTAGAGAAATTGATTTAAAATAATTTTCTTCGAAAGCCCTTTTACAGAAAGTAGAAATTTTGTCAAATAGATCCTGAAAGTATTATGTATGGCCATACGTATGCAATCAATTGTCAAATTTAGAGTGATACTTTCTTTAAAAAGGATCCCGATCAAAAAGCATAAATGAGCACTATTAAGTTAAGAAGGTGTGTTTGCCTTTTCTTATCGAAATTGTACACTAAACTTAATCGTCGAACAAAATGTTACATCTTACTAGATATGATGAAAATTATTACAACCCACATCGATAAGATCATGTAATTTTGGTGGCATTCTTTTTTTATATGATATAATAAATTGACCTATAATTGACCAATAGAGTTTAAAGAATGATTGCAAGATAAAGACTCGATCAATTATACTTTTAATTTGTGGTGTCAACAAGTCCACGACGAGGGTCACTTTCATAATGTCGTGCAATGATAGAGGTATGCTAGGTTTTTGAATAGGGTTAGTGCAATTGTCCTAATTGTCAATTTCCAATATTTAACACTTCCAATTCATCCCCACTTGATTGCAAGATTACAACCATGGCTACCTAACAAATTATTCGCCTCATGGTCACAAGGCGTGTTTACTATATATTATATCACATGTATAGTTAGATTTTTAGTTTCTATACCTTTATTTAATGCAGTATAATTCGATATATCAAATGTATCACAATAATTTTGACTACTTTAATCTTCATTGTCATGATTTTCTTTACTTATGTTTGAGCCACGTTATTTTGGAAGAATGTATTATGAAACAGTAGATTGATGGAGAACGTGTGATTGAAAAAGAACGAAAAGTTATTGATGTGATGGACAATATTATTTTATTGAAGAATGTGTGGTTGAAAATTAATAGAAGAATGAGAATGAGAATTTTAATGGGTACCAAACATGGGCTTATTTTGAAAGTAGCCTTACGTTGTGGTCAACAATCAACTATGAGAATTTTTATGTCAACCATTATGTCATTTATTATGTTCATGTAGTATAATTCATGAAAATTTTAATGTGTATCAAACGGGGACTTAGATGCAATTGACTAGTTGTATTCTAGAAAAAGAGTAGATTTCATTCTTCATAAGTTTCCTCTTTTCTTTTTTTTTTCAATTGATGTACGAAACTCTGAAATATTTGATCACGATTCTAAAAGAAATTCGTGAAATCGAGATATTTGATTATAAAATAATTTGTATATGCAACAATTGTAGTTGTCATACAATTTATTTCCACGGGTAGGTGAAAGGTTAGTTTCATCATTCAATTGATAAAGTTCCTAAGAAATCCGAAGTTTCATCATTTTCTTGTTTGCATGAGTAGGTGGTATCAATTAGATCATGTGCATCTCAAGTTTTAGTACTCGAGTTTCTCTCCTACAAGCCTAGTGATGAAATTGTCGTGACAAAATAATTATAATATGAAAAATATAGAGAAAAAAGGTAAAGGTTACAAAAATTTTCTAACCTTAAATTGTAAATTTGATGGTTATATTTTATGATAAGTAATAGCATTTTCAAAATTTGTGAAAAATAAATAAAAAAGTACAAAAATGAATTTGTGAATAGATATGATTGTAAAAATATATACTTATAATCTCATTCACTTATATCAATACACTCAAATTTCTTGTATTACAAGAAAATCGACACTTCAAGCAATATGTTACGGTTCAAAAAACTCAAAAGTCATTTGACATATCTTTTGAGAAGTCAAATGGAGCTTTTGAGACTTTAAAATCATTTATGAATCCGTCTGGTTAATAGCATTTATGAGACTTTAATAGCATTTTCAAACTTTGTGAAAAATAAATAAGAAAGTACAAAAATGAATTTGTGAATAGCTATGATTGTAAAAATATATACTTAATCCCATTCACCTATATCAATACACTCAAATTTCTTGTATTACAAGAAAAACGACACTTCAAGCAATATGTTACAGTACAAAAAAATTCAGAAGTCATTTGACATATTTTTAAAAAGTCAAATGTAGCTTTTGAGACTTTAAAATCATTTATGAATCCGTTTGGTTAATTTTATAATTTATTTATTTATTTATTTATTTTTTTGTAGTCAAAAGAGTTTTTGGAGTAAATTAGTTAAATGCGACCATCTTTAAAAAATTCCTCCGAAAGAAGAAACTCTTTAAAAAATTAATTTTTGAACACCAAATTAGATAGATTAATTGAATTTTTTTATATATATAAAAAATAAAAGCAAAAATAGAAACTTTGTCAAACGGACTGTTAATCTACTTTACAACCTCCCATCAAATTTCTCTCTATCAATGTCATCGACAGAAGAATATTGTACCAAGTATGAACATAGCAGAAAAAGAGGAAATATAGGGACATGTATTTTTTGACTAACAAGGCTAAGGTTTGTCCCTTTTTGGAAAAGTGGTCCTCATTAATTATCATACTGCCACTAGAAAATATATATCAATCAAGCTACATGTGCATTATATTTTACAGTATATCATGTGGCATTACACTATCGAACAATTTAAAATTATAAACAATCTTTTTACCAATCAAATATTGCCAGCTTGGGTGATGTCAAAGAAGATATACACTTTTGGTGTACAAATGGCTTTTCCC
>CAIGRO010121991.1:0-12097 GCA_903798355.1 Fraxinus baroniana | reverse complement strand
TTTCTTTATTATTTTTTTTTGTATTTTTTTTATATATATATATATATATATATATATATATATATATATAATTTTTACATTTTAGTGTGTTTACATATATATTGAATAATTTTTAATATTATATAATTAAATATTATAAACAACATCGCTCTTACGATTGTTAATGGTTGACCGGACTGGTCCACATCCTCCCGGGCTGAGCTTAGATTCTGGGTCCGCCACTGACAAGAGTTACAACATTATTGTACGTTCTATAATTGAATTAGGACACCAGAAAATCGAACAAAAACATAAACATGTATTAAAGTACTTGTTTTAGACAGAGTCAGGCGCGTCTTCCCCATGCCCATGGTGCTTGGACGGTCAGCTACGTAGACATGTAGAAAACCCACATGTTATTCTCCAGCCACCTAATTGCATTGGGCTATCGCCCGAAGCCTAACCTAGCTCAAGACGATCCTAACTCATCCTTCACAAACTCAAAACCTACCATGAACATTCTTTTACTCTTGAAAACTCATAAACTCATTTGTCAATATACTTGGGCCAAAAGGGTGTTCAATACATTGTACGAAAACTCAGCATACCGAAATGGCTCTTAGCTAACTAAAGGCTACAAGACTGCTTTGTTGCTATTGCATGGACAGATAGCATTGGGACGAAGTTTCTTTCTTGAAGGTTGGTCAATGGAAATAAACAAGGTAAGCCATTTCTAAAATTCCGCCCAGAACAAAGTGAGATCCGAAAGAGGTAGGCATGTTCAAAAACATTATTTTAAAATTATCCAACATGATTAACTACTCAATTATTAAATTTTGAGACCCTTGTAAGGGCTTCTTGGATTTCTTAATTTTAGCTAACTAAAACATCCAAGTAGGTAGTCAAAAGGAGCAATCAAATCAGCACCAGCAAGCAAGAACGGATTGGGAAGTACATGTTGGTGGGATATGCCTTGCTGTTGGAATTGGGCTATGACACGAATTCTTGTTGAGTATTTGATTGAAAATATTGTTGGAGAAGTATTGAGAGTTGGTAGTAGGCTTGAAAATGTCTTCAAGGAGCCCAAGATGAATTTGACTCATATTTCATCCCAAATTCTCCATTATTGATTTTACCTATTGTATTAGGATTTCACCTTATATTAAATTTTTCATGTATTAATTCTCCTAGTATGCTAGCGACTCTTTGATTATAAATAAGTGATTACAACACATATTGAAATTGACCAATTGTCCAATTAGTTATTGGTCCAAAGAGATCCTTTGTAACTCCTTATTATTGATTAGAGTGAATTCTCTATCTTTGCCCATGGTTTTCTCATATTTGGGTTTCCATGTTAAATCTTTTTTTCTTTGTGATCCGTTATTTTCATATTGCTCATATTATTCTCATTTTTAATTATTTGACGAATTCTCAACAAGTGGTATCAAACTTTAAGGTTTTTTTAAGGTTCTTGAGAGGTCCAAATTGGTTATTAAAGCGAGGTTTGAACAATGTCGATTGTTTTAGGGATGAGAATTAAAAAATTTGAGATTCCACTTTTGGATCGCAAAAGTAGATTCTCTTTGTAGTAGATCAAGATACGAGCGTTCTTGCTCAACTGGATCTGATGATGCTACTGGGTTGTTAAAATTGGAGCAACTTTATATAACAAAGAGTTTCACAAGTTACACTTGAAATAGCAATTGCATTCTCATCACTTCATGTAAGGTGGATCTTTGGAAGATCATCTATAGGTGTTCAAGGAAATCTTCATTGATTTGGAGACCATGGAGATCAGTATGGTGAAGAGAATTTATGGTTGATATTGTTATGTTCGTTGTCGCCTTCATATATGATTTTAGAGATATCATTTTCTATAGACGGGATACTCTTACTATTGACGAGGAATATGATAAGTTTTATTCTAAGGAGAAGATTAAGCTTCTGATTGTCAATTCTGAGGCCCTAGTAGAGGGTTTTGTTGTTCATGAGAGGAAGACATGTGGTCATGGAAGGGAGGGAGTCAATGATAGCAACAGTGGTAAAGTCTGTTGGTATTGCAATAACAAAGGGCACATGAAAATAGATTTCTATGAGTAGCGGAACATGTTTGCTACTACAGATAAAAAAGAACAACCATAAAATTTTGATAATGTCAATCTTGCAGAAAAAGAAAATAATGGAGATCCTTTGGCAGTTATTGAAGGTGACTCCAAACCAGATAAAATTTAGATTCTTGATTCGAGTTGTACTTTTCATATGTTCAAACTAAGATTGGTACTCTTCATATGAAACAGTTATAAAGAGTTCCTTGGTAATGGAAAATAGTGAACCTTGTAAAATAGCTGGGACTGATAATGTCAAAATGAAGATGTGATAGGATGGTTAGAGCACTTGGCCAAGTTCGACATGTTCCAAGTATAAACAGAAATGTAATTTCTTTAAGTACTCGTGGTGTTCAAGCAGGTTTGGTAACTCTACTGGAACTGGTAATGAATGGAATGATTCAAGTAGGTTTGGCAATTCAAGAAGAGTTGGTCATGTTTACGACATCTACTTGCCCATTTGATTGGATGTGATGAGGTGTTGAAAAATAGTTCTTGATTCCCAGCTCCTCACACAGTCCCCTAACATTTTTGTTGTCGAACTTCTGTCCATTATTCGACACAATTGAACGGGAAATTTCAAACTGACATATAATATTCTTCCACAAAAATTTGGAAGTATTGGCTTATGTAATTTTGGCCAGGGATTCAGCTTCAACCCATTTTGGGAAGTAACCAATGGCGACGATAACAAAACTTGCACTACCTCTATCATTGGGCAGAGGACTATAAGGTCGATTCCCAATTTGGAAAATGGCCATAGACTGGATACTGCCATTAGCTTCTGGGAAGGTTACCTCTGGACATGAGAGAAACGTTGAGAATTGTCACACTTTTGTACAAATTGGATAGTGTCTTTTTTTCAATGTAGGCCAATAGTACCCCTACATCAACACTTCGCGCCAATGTGAACCCTCCAATGTGATTTTTGCAAACTCCCTCGTGGATCTCGCGGAGGACTAAAAATGGGTTGCCCTTCTTCAAAGTTTGTGAGCCTCGTCTTTGTCATCAGGAAGGAGCCTATTTTTTAGGAAAGCTACTAGAGGTTGCATCAATGTAGGCGTTCCTCCTATCCACATTACCTCTTTCTCCTTTGCAGTGGAAGGCTCTGAGAGGTGTTCAATTAGCACAAGCGTTAGTAGCTTCGAGTCTTTGCTACTAGCCTCTTGGATAAGGCATTAACGTGGGAGTTTTCCATTCGCGAGATTTGAGCTAACTCGAATTTTCGAAGGATGGAAGCAGACTCATTACCAATTTGAGGTACATGGCCATGCCATTGTCCATTGTCGTGAAGTTGCAATTAACCAAACTGACAATTAGTTGGAAATCACTATTGATGAACATCTTCCCTTGCATTTTCTTCGCCAACCAAAGGCTGGCGAGTAGTGCATCATATTCAGCCGTGTTGTTGGTAGCTTTAAATTCCAACCTCACTGCACAATTTAACTTATGTCCCTCGGGGCTAACTAAGACCACACCTATCCCTCTAGACTAACCATCCACATGGGAGGTTCCACGGGCTCCATTATTTTCTCCATTTTTGGGATGTTGGTAAATTCTGCCACGAATCTCGCGAGCGCTTGGCCTTTGATAGAAGTTCTTGTTTTGAAATAATATCAAACTCGCTAAGCTCTACTGCTCATTTCAGCAACCTTCCTGAAGCATCGGGTTTCTGAAATACTTACTTGGGCGGGAAGTTGGTTAACACAAGTAGTTTCTACCGCAAAGAGTGCCTTACTCATGTAATAAGTAGGCAGTTAAAGGATACATTCTTCTTTTATGAGAATCGAGCTAATGACTTCATTGAGAGGACGGGGCTTGCCCTATGAGCTTTTTTAGCTCCCGGTAGGCCTCTTCACACTTCTCCGTCCATTGGAGCTTCTTACTCGCTTTTAAGATATTTAAGAAATGGAGGTATTTGTCGATGACCTTCAAGATTAAACAACTTAAAGCTGCCACACGCCATGTCAAGCTTTGCACATCCTATGGTTTTTTAGGACCAAGGCTTGATTTTTTATTTTATTTTTTTGGATTAGCCTCTATGCCCCTCTGGTTGACCATGTATCCTAGGAATTTGCCTAAGGCAACACCAAACGCGCACTTAAAGGGATTCAACTTCATCATGTATCTCCATAGAACTTGGAAGGTTTCGTCCAGGTGCATTACAAGGTCATTTGCCTTCAAGCTCTTCACGGACATATCACCACATAGACCTCTATTGTTTTACATATGATGCCAACATATATTTTGTTAACTAGTCTCTGATAGGTAGGCCCGAAATCTTTCAATCCAAATAGCATCATTTTGTAACATTAAAGGCCTCTATCAATGATGAAAGAGGTATTTTCTTTGTTCACTTGGTGAATGAAAATTTGATTATAGCCTGAGTAAATATCCATGAAACTCAAAAGTTCGTGCTTAACGGTGGAATCCACAAGTTGGTCTATCTTTGGAAGAGGAAAAATGTCTTTAAGACAAGTTTGGCTGAGGTTGGAGAAGTCAATGCACACCCTCCATTTACCATTATGTTATTCTTTACCAAAACTGGGTTGGACACCTATTTCGGGTAAATGGCCTCCTTGATGAAGCCATTATCTATTAGCTTTTGTACTTCTTCTTTCAATGCCTCGTACATTTCTAAGTAGAAGACCTTTCTCTTCTATTTATACAAGACAATCGTATAATCAATTTTAAGGTAGTGATAACTGACCTTGGGATCAAGACAACCATGTCATCATGTCTTCGTGCAAAAATTTCAAGATTTTTGAAAAAGAAGTCAATGAGTCATTCTCCGCTAACAGGCCTTTTCCCACCTGTAATACCTTGGTGGGGTCTTGAGGATCCATCGGGAAACTTTTCTGCTCTTCTATTTCAGCGGTTTAAGATTTGGAATCGATAACACGAGGGTCCAGTTCATCAAGCATGGCCCTTGCTCGATGGCATCCGTCATCTCGACGCCTTCCTCCTTCGGGAATCTATCATGTTAACATCTATTAGCACCATATTGACATCCCTGGGTTTGGCGTTCTTTATCGAACAATCCCTAGCTCGTCTTTGGTCAACCCTAAATGTGGCAATCCCATACCCAATAAGAAATTTCATGTACAGGTGGTAAATAGAGGTGATAGCTAGTAGTGGCAATATGCCGAGTCTAGCCAGTTCCGCCCATAAGCTCAAGCTCGATTTTTTTGTTTACTTTTTTGTTCACATTTTTTACGAGCCCACGAGCTGATGTGAAATTTAGGCTCATGGGTCCTGCCCATGATCCTGCGCAAGTTCGACGAGTCGAGTCTTTGGCTATGGCTTGTTCCGAAACGAGCCCGAGTTGTTCATGGGCCGAGCTTTGAAGAGTTGAGTTGACGAGCTACTTAGCCATTTTGACATCCCTAGTGACAGCTCATAAATCTTTTAAGGTGGATCTACCTAGTACCCCATGGCAGGCAGACATGTTATCTACCACCAAAAATTGCATAAAGTTTACAGTTGTCTAGGTTTGTTTTCTCATTTCCACTACAAAGGGTTATTTTTCCCCTTGGAATATTGCTGTCACCAGTGAAACTGTACAGGGATGGGTGTCAATTCATGATTGACGATCGTTTTATTAAAAGCGATTATAAAGAAGATGTTAACAGAACTGTCATTATCTACTAGCATCTATTTCAGCTCATTATGAGCAAATACTACCCTTACCACGAGGGCGTCACAATGGGGAAAATGCACTCCCTCATCGTCTTCGTGGGTGAAAGTAATTGGTGGTAGTTACATTCGGGAACTTCTATCTACTATGTAGCTAGCCAATAGGAGTCATTGGCCTTTCTAGCATAATTCCTTTGGAAATTCCTTATGTTGCCCCCAAAAATGTTCGAACACCTGCAAGATATATGAACGAGATCCCATGATAAGATAAAATCAACAATATACAAACTAAAAGCCAAAATCAAACATTTAACTTTATCAACAAAAGATTCAACTCAAGATAAGATGACATTTAACTCAAAATAGATGTAATTTCATTCCCCAAATGACACTATGGGAAAATATTTATAGTGTTACATATGAAATAGTGTCCATTGGATGAGGGGACACGTTGTCTCATCTCCTTAATCGTAACATCTTATTCTAGGTGTCACTTTTGACACTACTATCTTGTGGCGCATTTAATAGCGTTCATGTGTGGGCTTGGCTTGTGAGCCATCCGCGGCTTGCCATTTTTATTTGAAGGGGTACTTACAAAAAGACCCTTAAAATAAAACATAGTGGATGGCATCGATTCAGACTTATCATTTATCAACTTCTCCATTTTTTTTAACATCTTCAATAGACCCCTATATGTACAATATTCTTTTTATTTTGAAGAGTTAATGTTTATAATAATCTCCCTAAAGAATTTCTATTTTAACTTTTTAAAATGGACCATCCTACAACCTATGTTAACAAGATTTCGACATTTTTCTCATTACATGAGTCACATCAATCATTCGAACAAGATTTTGTCGATTTAGGATCTTCAAAGGAGGCGAGCCACTTGTCGTCATAGGGTTTCGGATTTTGCCTCATTGAGCATCACCGTTTCGGAAAGAGGGCTTCGGTAGGTCTGTGCAAGCAACCATTTCGGTGGCTCGGTAGGTCCATTGCACGTCGTCATAGGGTTTCGGATTTTGCCTCATTGAGCATCACCATTTCGGCAAGAGGGCTTCGGTAGGTCCGTGCAAGCAACCGTTTCGATGGCTCGGTAGGTCCATTGCACTCCACGTGGGATGCCATGTAGGCTTCACGTGAGAGCCACCATGGCGAGGCATAACACGATCCTTGTAGAAAAGGATAGGGAGTGAAAAAATAAATTCAATTTTGTGGGACCGTTAAAGCTTTTAGATAATTCTTTTGGATCTCCATTTAATATGCCTAATGAGCTTAGGCCTTTTTCTAAAACTGTGGACTTCAACTTCATCTCATGTCATTTTTTATTTTTTTTTTTGTGGAAACTTGTTATGTACTCGTTTTCTCAAAAAGAAAAAGGAAAACTGCAGCCAATTCAGTATTAGTTACATAGTCATATTCCAAAATCTTATGCTTAATTTAACAAGAAAACTAAGAGAAGTTGCTTTCAACAACAAAATTGGCCAGCTGTGATGTGACCAAGGAATCCCATAATTTCTCTCAGTTAAACAAACTACGGTAGCTTGCCCACGTGAAGTTCAAATAATCGACTCTAGATAGACTACAAATAAAATTCAATTTTTTGTTTATTATTATTATCGTCCTCACTCCTTTAAGCAAAACAAACTAACCTTTTTAATAGGGAAAATTATATAATACACATTTAAAATCTTGTTAATTTATTATCTAATCATATCGAGTATAACGTATCAAATATGTACTTATACTATGGTAGCATAACCTATGAAAATTTCAACGCCTTGTCCCTTTTGCTACTTCTGACACTCCAAGATTTTTATGCATTATCTGGATTATTTTTTTTTCCATTCAATCACGAACAAAAATTTAAGGTGTGTTTGAACCATATTATTTTGAATTAATATATTTTAGAATAGTAGATTCATGGAAAATGTGTAATTAAAAAAGAAGGAAAAGTTATTGATGTGATGGAAAATATTATTTTATTGAAAATATGTGGTTGAAAATGAATAAAAGAATGAAAATGAAAATTTTAATGTGTACCAAACAGAAGCTTACAAATGAATAAGAATGTTTTAATGTGTACCAAATAAGGGCTTACTTTTCTCTCCTCTTTTACTTTCTTTAACGAGTGAAAAATGGAAAGGCAACCTTGTCGTCGAAAATCAACCAGCATAATAAATACATAAATAAACAATTAGAAAATAGAATCTGAGTAGTAGAGAGAGATGTAGCAAGATATGTCAACTTACATCTCCTCAAGACATGTTTCGATCCGTGCACTGGAGCCAACGGAATATATCGAAAAGTCCTTCCATGATATAACGCTCCATCCAAATTCAGTCTACGCTATATTAACATTAACCGTCGCTAATACCCTTCTTGTGTGAAATAAAAACTCAAAACTTCTAATTACTCATAATTAACTTGAATAGAGTTTTTGCTCGCAAATGATTTTGACGGAATTTTGAAAGATGAGAATTTAGAAATCAATTAATACAGAATTGATTTGGTGTGAAAAGTCGGATCTTGGAGGTCTATATATGTACAGATTTCTAAGCTCCAGTTTGAGCCATCATTCTTTTAAAACTCATTTTCAACTTCACATTTTTTCAATATAATAATTGTATGTATAAACCTAAATATGTTTTCCAATTTTTAAACCACATATTCTTCAAAAATCATACAAAAAATCTATTCTTCCAACAAGGAGAAAGGGGACCCTAAGGATGTGTGTTGATTGCAAGCATGAAAATTGAATGAAAAATTATTAATTTATGTTTGATTGGTTTAATGTTCAACATAAAAAAAATATTATGATTGTCTATTTTTTATTGCTTGGTAGATGAGAAATGCAGTGTGTAAATTGGCTGGAAAATAAAAATATACACGTCCCTAAAGAAAATAATTTCTTTATTTTTGAGGAAAATATGATAATGTGGCCAATGTTTGAAAAATATTTTTCATAGAAAAAAATATCAATCAAATACCCCAAAAATAAAAACTTCGGTGGAAAAATAATATTTTTCATGAAAAATAAAGTCAGTCAAACACACCCTAAGTATCATTTCTAAATGGGTGCAACATTTGATCTAAACAATTTGAGCCAGTGAATTGCACCTTTTTCATATTTCAATGTGATTTGATGGTCTAAATTAAGCTTTCGAATAAATGTCTTTTACCAATTTTGAACAATCACAATACCATGCAGATGCTATGCGTGGGTTACATGTACAACGTCGCCATGCCACCCTCCACGTGTGTGCCACCTCAAATGCCAACTTATATAGCCACCATGTGCCGCGTCATCGAACCGTGGTTCTATTTGTAAAATTGAAGTGTAAAGTGCACCCTGAAGCGCCTAATGCACCATTTGCAATGTACGTGGGCTAGGTAGTGGCGCACCACCCTAGGAGTCGCTAGCTAAAGCTACTGGTAGCTAGCTGTGAGGACCCTTTTCGAGAAAATGAATATTGCATGTCAACTGTTTTGCTCGATTCATTGCCATGGTTGAACTTTGAAGGCAAGCATGATTTCCAAGCCATGCACTGATTCAAGTGGGATGAAGCAACGAATGATACATTCATTGAGTTGCATATGATAGTTGTGATTTTTCCACCTCCTGAAATGACAAAGTTTCTAGGTTTACAAACTTATTGGGCATTTTTATTGTATATGTAGGGTTATTACCTTCCTTGGGTCTATTTAATTTTTATGTGATGAAATGATTTTTTAAAAAATAAATAATAAATGCTAAAATCTTAATATACTCTTAAACTTGTTGATAAGTGCATTTTTGTGCACTTATTCGGGCTATATTACTAAGTTTTGGATCTTTTTAATATTGAATTTTACTTAAGTTAATTTTATCTTATTTTAGTTTTTAACCAATTTCCAAGCAATTGAAAAAGAAAGAATGATCAATTGGCTAATGGATGGAAGTTTGGGTACTAACATGCATTTAAGTAAAAGTTAAAATACTAAAATCGAAGTAATTTAATGTGGAGGACCAAGATGGAAGAAAAAATGAAGAAAATGGCTAAAATAAAGATTCGAGAAGTTTTTAGTAACAGGGCAATCGTCCAATTATATAGGTCGAATGGCAACCTAGCCCTTAAACTATTAAGGGGCTACTAGTATACCTGGATAGCCGCTCCGTTTATTAGTGGGCACCCGTCCAGACCAATTTGGCTAGAAAATTCTATTTCTTTCAAAATTCAATTCCAACAAAGAAATTTCCATTTGGGTCAGGATATACATGATTTTTGGAGATCTTTTGGGACTCTTTAGAGGGATTATAAATATCAACTTTGAAAACATAATTAAAGGTGGAGAATGAATTGTAAAAGGAGGCAAAGAACAAATCAAGATCAAATTCAAGATTGAATTCAAGAATTCTCGGGTAATGAACAACTGTTATATATTTTGCTTTCTTCTTCATAATATGTTGGGTTAGATTTATTTGTGCTAGAAGAACGATAAACCTTGTAAAATGAACTTTTAATCTTTAATTTTACATATTTAACATTAAAAACACGTTTTTTTAATTTTGAATGACTTACATGATTATCTTTTTCTCTACGATTTTTGTGCACGGTAATTGTATGAATTTGGTAGCTTATTTTATGTATTCAAAAGAAGGAAAATAGATTCGACATAGTGTAAATCATCATAGGGTCCGATATGAGATATAAATATACCGCTATACTCTTTGTGAGTTTTTAAGTGTTCACAAAAATTCATACATTCTTGTATGTTCGCATCCGTCATAGAAATATAATCAGATCATATATGAGAGTAAGTTTGACATTATTCGAGAGAGATTGTTGAATAAAATTAGAACATTGATTGTTCAAAATTTAATCGTATTGTCATTGTGCAGAATTAAGGTTAAAAATGATTACTACTTGGGAATTTGTTATCCTAACGCGATTGTCATTCATTAAAATACATTAACTTTCATTTAGCATAATTTGCATGTAGTTTAGTTAATTCACTCATAATTGCATAAGTAGATTAATTTAGTCATAATTTTGTCACAAACAAACATATCATATTATTTTTGTTTCGATTAAGGTCGGGATAATTAAAATTGAACTAAACTAATTTTTGTGGACCGATATCTAGACTTAAATTCACTTTATTACTTGTTAACAAACTTTATATTTGCGGTGATTTTAATTCGAAATATATTTTCTTGAATAAATTTTTGGCTCCATTGTCGGGGATAATTATTGATGATTCTTTGGTCTTATTAGAATATTTAAATAAATCCTATCTACTCTGCAAAAGTCTATTCTTCTTTGATGATAACTCTAATTTCAAGATCAGCAGTGCACAAATTCTCAGGATTTAAAAAGTTTGCGTAGCTGTGGTCAAAATGTTGATATATCATCGTTTCCTGGTCCAATCATCATGAAATTTGGACAGGGCATTCACAACTCATTTGTCTTCGAAATTCATCGTTATGATTAAAATTCAACGGTCTATTCGTGAGAAATATCTACGTGATAGCCAAATTTTGGAAAAAAAAAAAGAAAAAAAATTATCGATCGGTGGTCCTAATGTCAAAATATATATTTTAGAATGTCACGTACAAAACCCATCAATTCATATCCACAAGTTTATATATATATTTTTTTTATTTTTATTTTTTGAATTGGTTGTTCAATAAAAAAAATTACATATTGTATCAATTACACAAATTGCATGATTACATTAAATAATTATTCTAGAGCAGGTGCCCACCTATCAATTCCGATTGATAAACTGTAACGTTTTCTTTAATTGATTGTAATGTATAGAATATAATCATTACACTGTGCATGTTCAATTTTCGAATTCGATTTGTATGTTATATCCGATTTGCATGTTACAATTGATCACAATATTAAACCTATTAAATGTATATTTAATTGATATGCTTAATTTGTTGTAACTCCAAAAAAAACACAACATTATTATTATCTGCTAGTGGAGAGCATGACATTACAATTTCAATATTTCATAAGAATATTAACATATTACTATAAATGAAGCATTCTTTTATATTAGAATAATATATTAGAATAAAAATCATTTTTTTTAAAATTAAACACGATTCAGATATTTAAATATTCCATAAGAATATTGCAGAATTATTTAAATCAAATTATGCAAATTAATATTCTAAAAGAATATTGTGTTGCCATGGAAAAGCACAATTCTATATTTATTAGTGTTCTTGAAGAAATCACAAATTTATACAATTCAATGTAAATATTGTATTGATCCTAAGAATTAATTACTACTCATAAAGAAGCAAACTTATTTATATCAACATTCCAGAAGAATATTGTCATGATACACCGGAAGAGACAATACTGCATTATGTG
>CAIGRO010121986.1:0-21623 GCA_903798355.1 Fraxinus baroniana | reverse complement strand
GAATTATAGGTTTTCCTAATTTGTAGATTTTCCTTAAATAGTTTCCTAACCCTTTGTATATATATGTATCGTTTCTCCAATTAATGATAAGTGAAATTCTTTCGTATAACAAGCTTCTTGCCATCTGATCCTATGTTGTTTCTATGTCAAGTCTCGGCTCTGAATGATGAAGCTTATGGAAATTGTAAAATATCTAACTTCCAAAAATTTCCATGTAAAAAATGCACTATCTGATAGCATTATGGTATCATTATTTGACAGAAATTTTTATTTAGGGGCGTGTTCGGTAGAGATTAAAATCGGATTAAAATTAAAAAACTAGCTTTATTGTTGACTTTTATTAGACAAGGAGGACCCAATAAAGGTTATATTTTCAATTTTAATTGGATTTTAAGCACGACCGAACACGTCCTAGAGCTCTAGTAATTGTGGGAGGTGTGAACTATAAGTCTATATTAGTATTTTGCACGAGTTTTGTTTCCATGAAATAACAGTAGGTTATAGTGTAACTTGTGTTCAATGGAAACCTCCCTGCCCCCACCCCATCCCCAAAGAAACAAGGGGGGAATAATTAACAATACCAAATATAACAATATAGCTGTTTTCTTGTTGATTATAATAAAAACAGGGTTTCAATGCTATACTAACTGAACCGGTCGACACTCCTGGAAGAAGAGGTGGAGATCAGATTAAAGAAATGGAACTTAAATTGCACCCTGAGCTGAAAGGACCTCTGAAGATGCTTTGTAATGATCCAAATACAACGATTGTTGTCCTCAGTGGAAGCGAGAGAAGTGTCTTAGATGATGTAAAATTCTTTTTTTTTCTCCTCCTGCATCACCTATTGCTTCCATGTTCCTTCCTGAAATGATTTATTATGCAGAACTTTGGTGAGTTTGACATGTGGTTGGCAGCTGAGAATGGGATGTTTTTGCGTTCTACTAAGGGTGAATGGATGACAACGATGCCAGAGCATTTAAATATGGATTGGGTTGACAGTGTGAAGGTGAATGTGACTTCAACCAATTGAACTACCTCTTCTCAAAGCTCAAGTTGTTAAATAGGAGAAATGTATATTTATTTAAATTTATTCTTCAACACATCCCCCACGTGCACACCGAATTCATTTTTATCATCAAGCATTTGACGTGTTCAAATTTTACAAATGGGTCACATGAATCCCCTCATCTAAAAGCTTAAGTTATTAGAGATGAGACGTTTTATTGTTTATATTTAATCTTTGACACTGATTATGTCCTCTTCCAACATAAATATTTATTGGTATTTTTTGTAACTATTCAGCATGTTTTTGAGTATTTCACTGCAAGAACCCCGAGATCACATTTTGAAAGTCGTGAAACTTCACTTGTATGGAGCTACAAGTATGCAGGTAATTAAGTTCAGCGATGTTGTCCTTGGCGCTTGGATTTTCTCACAACGTACCTTGTCTAACTCTCTGTTTTCTTTTCTTTCAATATAATTTCAGATGTTGAATTTGGAAGGTTGCAAGCTAGAGACATGCTGCAGCATCTCTGGACTGGTCCAATTGGTAACTCATCTGTAGATGTTGTCCAAGGAAGCCGCTCAGTTGAGATGCGAGCAGTTGGTGTGACAAAGGTATCCACATATTTTTAATACTTGAAATGTTTGATTATCTATAAAATGTGGCCCATGCCAAAAATATCACAATTACCTCCTCGTCATGGGCCATAACACTGAAAACTACAACCGAAACCCTTTCACCGGGCATTAACTTGGAACTCTGACACTTTGTTCTTAAGAACAATTGCCTTTCTTAAGAACACTGTCAGTCTGTGACCCCTGAAGGTCTTGGGGTGATCGTGATCTTGTGGGGTGGGAACTTTGTTGGCAGAAGTAATACTTCAATCATATAATAATTTTATATTTCTGATCCTTTTCCTCTTTCTGTCTACAGGGTGCTGCTATTGAACGTATACTGGGAGAGATAGTTCATAATAAAGCCATTTGTACACCAATAGATTATGTCCTGTGCTTGGGGCATTTCTTAGGGAAGGTATATTTTCTTACTTTTCTAAATGAAGATTTTAATGGTAAATATCACAGTTGCTTTAAATTTCGTATTTGAAGCTTAACGTCCTCTTTACCAAGTCATTTTCTATCTCATGATTTTTTTTATTTGTATTTTTTTATCATACAATTTTTTATTAACTCGTCCGCATCATAGTGGCAAGATTGGGAAGTAGGGGTCAGGATTTAAATCCCATTGCAAACTCTTGTATCCTATGATCTGCATAAGGATGTCCACCCTCCCACTCTCCCTTCCTCCCTCCATCAAAGAGATGAAAAATAATTGTCTGCAATTTTATTTCTAAAGCATTTGTGTGAAATTCGACTGTACTTGCTTGTTCAAGTGTAAATTTAATGGTCCTTGCCTTTGTTTAAATGCATTGTTTACTTTTAGAATCCGATGGTATTCTTAGTAATTATCCTGTGTGAAAGTCAAGTCTCATTAATTGTATTGGTACACAATAAGAAAACAAATCTAATTTTAATTCATGTTCCTCTAATTATACTTCTTTGTATCAGGATGAGGATGTTTACACATTTTTTGAGCCTGAGCTTTCTTTTGAAACTATGGGTATACCAAGAACAAAAGCGTCTGATCCAACGAAGCTCGCTCACGAGAAAAGGCAGACTTCAAAGCTTCCGTCTGGTAGAAGCAACTTCAAGTCTCAGGTTAAGAGTCAGCAATGTGGGCCAAACCCGGTCAAGAAATCATTTAACGGTGCCTCTGGGAACGGCCGGAGGTCATCATCAGAAAATATCTCGTGGAATGTGCTTGATTTAAAAAAGGAGAACTATTTTTCTTGTGCCGTTGGCCGCACTCGCACGAATGCTCGGTACCTTCTCACTACATCAGATGATGTTGTGGTGTTTCTCAAGGAGATGGCTGAAGCTTCCTTTTAGAACTAGTAAAGCATCGAATTGCGTTCATAATGTTCTAGTTTCAGATTTCGACAATAAGTGCATGTTTGATGTGGAGTATCAAATTGTGCTGAATTCTGTGCTGGACAATATATTACCTTTTTCTTTTTTAAATTGACGTTGATAGTTTAATCTAATGCTTGGTTTCTTTGAGCTAATTTCCTTCAACTCGCAAGCATAAATGTACCTGATTAATCAATGGCACGACATAATCTGCGTACAAAAGAGTATAAAAAAAATAAAAAAATAATAAAATCATTTAATAGATTCTCAATGTCAACAACTCAGCAAACTGCCTGAGTACAACTTACAACTGTGGATCAACATGAATGTAGTTTGCTCCTAGAGAGCAGTATTTGGCAAACTACAACGTTATTCGAAGAAAAAGGAAATTGAAATGTCTAGAAGAACCATTCTAATCACCATCCAGACTGTATAGAGATAAATAAAGAACAATTCAAAAATGAGCCGAAGATGAAATCTGATAATGATTAAATAATATTAAATAACTGGTATCTCATCCCCTAGCACGATATGCTGAAATGGCCCGCGAGTTGTTGGTCCAAAATACTTAGGCCGCAGGGGTTTTCCTGTTGGGTTCAAAGACATACTTGATCAATGATTCCTTAATTGGTAGCAATTCAGGAAACTCATTCTTCAACTTGGAGGCATCCATTTCGTTGTTACTTCTAGCAGCAACTATCACCTTAGCTTGCTCTTCAATTGTGAAGTTTGACCATTTGAAACCTGGATCAATATATTTCTTGTACATCTCCAAGATCTCATTGTGGCTGACAACACCTGGGTTGGTGAAGTTCCATATGCCCCTTAGGTTCTGTTTTGCCATCTCAATTGAAATCGGAAGAAGCTCATCTAAGATGGTCATACTGTTGGGAATATTAACTACCTTATCATATCGAGAAATCTTGGTAATGAAATTGCGTGGGTTGCTCAAGTCTGATGAAATAGGCATTCTAACTCTGAGCGTGCAGACATTGTCATATTCTTTCAAGAGCTCTTCCACCTGATTGATAGGACCACTTTAACATATTAATAACCATATATATGCATATAATGATATGATTCAAACCTATCATGTAAGTCGTGACTATTTTAAAGGAAAAAAATTATTGGAAAGGCAAGGGACTGGAATTACCATGGCCTTGGTCTTTGAATAGAATGAACCAGCGAAATTAGGTTTGTCTTCCTCTTTAAATCCAATGCCAGATCCTTCAGGGTGTGCAGCATCATATTCAAATATACATCCAGTGGCAAAGTTCATCATCAGGAGACCATGCTCTCGGCATACATCTGCTAAGTTGAGTGTACCAGCAACATTGGTACGAATGGTTTCAGGTTTGTGAGATTCACACCAGTCAACATTGGGTCTACCAGTCACTCCAGCAGCATTAAAAACATGTGTAGGCTTAACAGTGAGGATGTCTGCCAAAAGCTTTGAACGATCCTCAAGGCGTCCCTTTCCATACTCGTAAGGGATACCCTGTTTCTCACACAATTTTCCAAGTAAACCACCAATCCATCCAGTCTTGCCATAGATCAAAAACTTGTAAGGTGGTTTATGAGGTGAATTGTTACTTTTGGAAGCAGGATTAGACTTGTCTGTGAATTCTGACTCTCCAGAATCATATTTCTCCACATCATCAAAATGCGTTTCAATTCCACAAGGCATCATCAGCATCCGAGGGTGAGGAAGTAGTGCTCCAGATACATCACCCCACCAATCAGGGTTGTTGATATACCATTCCATGGTCATTTTCAACCCCTCTTCCCACGAGGTTCTCTCAGACCAGCCTAAGTTCTTCAGTTTCTGATCATCTAGGAAGTACCTTTGGTCATTAAATGGTCTGTTCTCGACAAACTGAATGCTTTTGTCTGGATCCATGTTGAAAAGATTACATATATCTTTGGCAACGTCAATCACTCTCCTCTCTTTCTTAGTTCCAATGTTGTAAACATGACCAACTTCACCCCTGTGAAGAATGACTTCAAATGCCTCGGCAACATCCTCACAATAGAGATAACTTCGCACATTACAACCATCCCCGTGAATGGGAAGAGGTTTTCCTCTCATGGCTAAAAGGATGAACTTTGGGATTAACTTCTCAGGAAACTGATTGGGACCATAAACATTGTTTCCTCGGGTGGTTATCACAGGCAATCCGTAAGATCTACCATAAGCCATAACAAGCATTTCAGCTCCAGCTTTTGTGGCCGAATATGGGTTTGTTGGCAGGAGTTGTGAGGCTTCGTGATTTCCAACAACAGCATCCTCATCGGTCTCTCCATAAACCTCATCTGTGCTTACATGGATAAACCTTTTGATCTGGCCAGTAACTTTACAGGCCTCCAATAGCACATGAGTGCCATAAATGTTATTCTTAGTGAACTCAAAACTGTTGCCAAAAGAATTATCGACATGGGTCTGGGCCGCAAAGTGCATTATAGTGTCAATGTTCTCAGTAATGAGAAGATAGTTGACAAGATCGGCACTTGCAATATCCCCCTTGACAAACTTAAATTTTGGGGAAGATTTGGAGGGGGTGAGGTTTTTAAGGTTCGAGCAGTAATCAAGTTTGTCTAGGACGACAATCTTGTAATCGGGGTAGTTTCGAATGAGCCTATTTGCAACATGACATGCAATGAATCCAGCAGCCCCTGTAATGAGGATATTCTTCGGAGTGTATGCTGCCATTATAACTCAATATCTGCAACCAAAAGAACGCAATATCCAATAATCCAATTCAGATACGCAGAGCAAGCGAATATAGTCCTGGCAAGGTTTGTTTTATTGGCTATTTGAAAAGTGACAACAGAACATGCTAAATCCCTTAACCAAAATATAGGAAAAGATATAGGATTAGGTACAGCGGTCCATGGATCTAAATCAGCAACTAAAGAAACTGCATTAACAGCACTGACATTCAAAATTTCAATACAAATCCACTCAATGCTGTTAGTTCCAGCAAGATATGCACAAAAACAAGCTTTTCCAATGCTGATCAGAAACTCATTAATTTCAAGAATTCATTACTTGCTTATACAACACCATGAAGAAAATTTATAGATATGCGTATGTATGATGCAATGATCTGGATCAAATGAAGTAACGCCGACTAGATTCCATATGTTATAATGACAATTCAACACATAGTATCAACAGATCTAGCATAACTACAAAAAACACAGATTATAAATGCAAATATTATACTACCAACTAAGCATAAATCCAAAAGGGATTTGAAGGGACAAAAAAAAGTTACATAAATATAAGAAAGACCCAGATCTTAAATTTACAATCAATACTGAAATGAAGCATGAAACCAAAAAGGGACTTTCAAACATAACTTACATAAATGTAAGAAAACCCCAGATCATTAATGCTAAAACTAAGCATAAAACAATACGGATTTACAAAAACAACTTACATTTGATTTCCAGATCAAGATCCACTTATCCACCACTCTAATTAAACAGTAAGAGAAAAAGAAGTTTGAAACAATTCCCTTCCAGATAAAGACGGATGAAATTTAGATATAGAGAAATGGTTGAAACCAGAGGTTGAAAGAAGGGAGAATTGGAGGTGACTCGATGGCTAGAAGCGCGGAGAGTCGAGCAATCTCTTCCCTCTATATATATACACACTCTCCTGTATATGAGATTACAGAACAGATTAATTATTCAAATGTCGGTCTAATCTAAAATAGATTTTTTTATAAAAAAATATATAATCTAGAAATAAATTATCCAATTAATCTTAAATGAGAACAAATTATGCAACTAATATAGGAAAACATTAATGAATTGTTAATCTCATATAGATTTAAAATGAATAATTACTTAGTCGTTGTGGGTTAATTTGAACAATTGTGCTAAGAGTGCACCATCGGTGAAACAACCCTCTCACAGGGGTGGGGTCGTGAGTATTTTATAATCGCGGGGCCCCACCTCCCATGTGAGAGGACTGTCATGTTGAGTGTATATCTAGATGTACACTTAGCATAAATCTAATTTGAATCGACGATACAACTGTGATTGTTATCTAATATAGAATACAAATTATAATACATAATGGCCAATTAATCTAAAATAAGAAACAAAATAAATAATTAATATAATCTAGAATATGAAATATATTCAAGCCTAGTCAATATTATGCAAGTTGTCTGGAGAAAGTGTACGCTCGACATAAATCTAATTTGAATATTCGGTGCAATTGTCATTCTTATTTAACATGAATCATGCTACATGTACAACATTGATTGACAACATCCTATTTGATATCATCATATTCATTTATTTTTAAAAATTATTTTCTACATCACTTGTTAGGATTTTGACAACACAGTTATCAACCATTGTTATACACTTATCTTTATTCTATCTAAAATAAAAAAAGAAAGAAAGAAAGAAGTGATCCATCAATTATTAGTATAATTGATTTGATGCCTCGAATCAAGTGGACCGTGATTGAACATGTAATTGTTGGATAAATTAGCTTGTATAATTATATTCCGTTAGTAAAAATGCAAACATGCAAATACTAGAGTGATAATTTATCGAAATCATGGTACATTCGTAATAATGACTAAATCATGACTTACTCGAACACTTAAAAATGCAAAATCGAAGGAAATGAAATGAAGCGAGCTATACGAATGCAAATTTCCTTCACACAGATTTCGTCTCTTGCACTGGTGCTAATATGATCTAATGGACGTCCGTCTCTGAAAATACGATACTTCTTCCAAAATTAATATAGCACAATATTAATTTTGTATGACTGACAAACGCTTGACTGTACTTTTCTTGAACGGAAGCTATCAAATACTAAATATCGAATACGAAACTCAAAAATAATATAGAAATTATTTTGACAGAATTATGAGAAAGAAAGTATTAGAAATCAATTATTTTGAATTGATTTGGAGTGAAAATGGAATTATGAGGGTCATATTTTTTGATTTTTATGTGTCTCTTTGAATGGTTACATCTTTTGATACAAATGAATTCCAACCGTTAGATCACACCATTTGAAGATTGATGGTCTAGATTGCACCACATCCAAAGGTCGTGACTCTCCATTATTCACATTTTGCATCTAAAGAGTCGCACACAATTTTTGTACCTATTGGAGACTTTTTCAATTCACATATTTTAATCTTTATATACCCCATGAATTCCACCAACCATAAATCTAGATGATTGACAAAGAATTTCATCAATTATTCAGGATGGCAGTGCGGGCGAGAATGGAACCAAAATCCTTTCCCCAAGTCGCGGATGGTTCCAATCACGTCCTCGTCCTTATTCCTGTCTTGATTAATAAAATTATTTTTTTTATTATTATATTTATGTGTAGAAAAAGTAATAATGTAATAGCTTTGCTAGTGGTACATTAGGGTATACATAAGGGTGTACATCCCTCTCACATGGGGTGGGACCCACCTAAATAAAAAAATATTTTATACAAGTGGATCACACCCCCATGTGAGGGAGGTGTACACCCCTATGTACATCTTTTAATGTACAAGTAGCAAATTTCATAATGTAAGGACGGGGAATGAGATCCTTGGCCCGAGCCCGCTGCTATTGCTATTCTATCATTTGGAATCAACGATGTTGTGATCATTGTTATGTTCTCTCTCTTTCGCCGCTATACCAGTTTTTTGGGCTTGACCAGGTAGTTCGAGCACTAAGCTCAAGTTTGGGAGTCTGAATCGCGCAATAGATATCATCACGGTCGAAACTCTCTACGATGCCAATATTTGGGAATCACAAAAAAATTTAAACTGATAAGAAAGAGAAAATACAAACATATACTAGGTAGAGGCGTATAATGATCGATAAAGATGGATAATAGTCTTTGAATTTTTATTTAAAAGAATGTAATTTTCACTATCAACTTCTACTATAAGCCTAATTCGATGCACCAAAAGTAGACTTAGTGATGCATGTGCTCATTGTCATTGGGATCTGCTGCCGGAGAAGGATTGCCTCCGGGTGGAAGCTCCCTGTTGCTGCGGCGGGGGAAACCTTCTGTCATATCGAAGAAGCCATGAATCAAATCACTACAGAAAGAAAAGGGAAAATTTGGGGAAGACGTCGAATAAACATGCTCTTGAAGGTTAAGAAAGTGGAATCAACATGTAAAATTCGAGGCACATATTATTTGAACCTGACCTTGAGTCGTCACACCGAAGTTTGTTACTCTGGCTTGGCCGAATAAACATCCGGAGTTTATCGTTAACATACTGAAGGTTATAATGAGAGCATAGAGAACAGCATGCTTGAAGAGAGTAAGCCTCATTCTTGTGGAATGTGCTCTTGCAATCTATACCTATTGGCTATAAGGTTTTGCAATGAGGTTTTATATGCAATGAAGAGGTCAAAGTTTCTCCCTCACAAGTCACAAAGACAAACTCATTGAAAAAGTCCCTGTACATTATCTTATTTATAGGGTAGATAATGTAAGAAGAAATTTGTGCCGACCAAAAATGATGAACCTGACCAATCTGAGGTCGATAAATAAATAAAATCATGCATTTTTCAATCTACAAGTGTTTATAATTATAATTTTTGTTGCGTCTCATCCTACGATACAGATCATGTGACAATCAGCTAGGAAAGACGCAGAATGTCATGCAAGGTCCACACTCCGATTTCAAGCTTGTTTTCTGTCTTCAAAATCGACATCCATATTTTCATCCATTGCGTTTCTTTCATAACCAAAGTGTCTTCTTCACCGATTTACTTGAGTGTTGGAGTGCTGTGACTATCACACCTTTGTCGGAGCTACGGTCACGAGCAATCTTACGTAGTTATCCAAGTGTACATGTAAGTTGAAACATACATGTGAATACAATAGAAGTTGGGATTTGTCGACCATGTCTCCCATTAGATTTTGAGATCAACAATCTCGATAGCTAATAAATAATATTTCCCATTTCGATTTGGTTCCTAGTTAGAGGAAACAAGATATAGAGTGCTTTTCTTTCTGATTTTTAATTGTAATCCAAATTTGAATTATAAGAGAAAATAATAACAATGTCAACATACGTTTTAATAATTCAAATTTAATGCTGTTTGGCTGTGTGGATGAGATTTTTTCTTCTTGACCATCCTCCAACAACTCACCAATATCGTGTTGAAAAAATGCTTGAAAAATTGCGTTCAAACCTCAAATCCCACTTTTAATTTTCGACTAAAATCCCTTGAAGCACTTCTCATTTTCATTAAACCAGCTTTAATCCTCCTATTACATACTTTTCAAGTTCTCCTTCCACGTTATTAATCAAATCCAAATACCTAAACAAACCCATTATGATTGCAAATTCAAGTACTGTATATATATATATAGGGGGTGTGTGGTAGAGATTAAAATCAGATTAAAATTGAAAATATAGCCGTTATTGTTGACTTTTATTAGACGGGTGGGACCCAATAACGGCCATATTTTCAATTTTAATTGGATTTTAAGCCGTACCAAACAGGCNAGGGGGTGTGTGGTAGAGATTAAAATCAGATTAAAATTGAAAATATAGCCGTTATTGTTGACTTTTATTAGACGGGTGGGACCCAATAACGGCCATATTTTCAATTTTAATTGGATTTTAAGCCGTACCAAACAGGCCGATATACACACCACAGTTTTCTCGGCCTGACACAAAAGCCATCTGTAGGCCCGATTGGCAAGCTTCTACTTCTTGTAGAAGAGTTTCTTGAAAAAGCTATCTTACGTCAGTCTTGTAGCTAGATAAAGCACTTCGAGAAAGTTTTTCAAACATGTTTAAAAGCAATTTCTTAATCCCGGAATTAGTTTTTGACTTTTCAAAAGCCATGACAAAAGAATAAACTTGCTCCTAAGACTAGCAAAATGTTGTTGATTCTCACTCGAGCTGAAAAAAGCAATTAAAAACTCGCAGTAGAAGATAATTAATCGCGATGTTTACATAGTTTTACAAAAATACAGGGCAAACCAGGGGTCCAAGAGGAAGAAATAAACAACCAAGAACAAATAGGCAATCATAGCAAGTCTCTCAGTGTGGTTCTCACATCTGCAGCCTTTTCCTCCTGAATTCCCCAATAGAGAATGTGTTAGTCAATTGATTTTTGCGATAAGAAAGATATCAAATTAAGCATTAGTCGAATGTACCAAACACGTCATAATTACGTTACCTGTTTGTCAATATTTCCTTCTTCACACTGATCAAGTGGCCTCCCTCTTTCATCATACAGTATAAGGCCACTAAATCTTGGCAGCTCACACTTTTCACCCATGAGTATTGGCCTTTGCCACACAGGTGAAGTTGAATTATGACTCTGCCACCCGAAATCTCCTGCACAACTTCCTCTTACAAGCAATGGTGTAGGCCTCTCTCTTTCACTCCCTCTGAACTGCACATCCCACTTGCTCGTCCCACTCCACCGCACCGAGCTCATCAACGCTCTCTTCACCGAGCCCCACCCCTGCCGTGGCGGCTCAGCCCATGTTGTGGTGGTGGTTGATGCCTCAGACTCAGTGTATGGTTCTTGATACACTGCTCCTTTCCTCCGACACCTCTTCATAGCAGCAGCTGTGCAAAGACAGATCACAAGAAAACCAGTGCAAGCAAAAAATGCAACAGCCTTTTGTGTTGATACCTTGAATTTGTCTTCTATGCTCCATAAAGCTTCCATGAATTCTGAAAATCTGTGACAATAGTGAAAAGGTGGTGTGTGGGAATTACGGGAAAATGTGAAGAAAATTCTCTGAACTTAGCATGCATGAATAAATTTCGTTTTGAGGATATAACCGACAGTTGGGTTTGGATTCTCGTGTTCTTGTTGTGGGACATGCAATAAATTCACTATTATTAGCCGTTGGCAATTACTCACCGTTAGAAGCTAATGAAAATCTTCACGAGATGTGCAAGAATGGTATAAACAGTTATTGATTAGCACGCAGCTGATTGTGTGTGTGGATATAAATCATTGGGCATTGTGACTCCATTTCCAAGTAAGAATTTTCATTTCCCTTTGGTTGAAGATACAAGGATCGTTCTCTTGTTTATTTTGTTTGTTTAGCGAACACGGTATTGTTTTCAATCTTTTCGTGATATTGACAATTACTTTCGCATCCTCCTTTTGACCTCGTCAAGCGAAAATTAGACAGGTGACAATTTTGTTCCCACTTCAACTTTCACAGTAAAGATGCCTTTTTAGATGATTTTCATCTCAAAACATACATTAAATTGAGGGGAAAAGATATTCTTCACGTTCAAATAAACAAAAAAAAATGGAAAAAGAAAAAACCACAAAAATATATAAACAAAAACTTAAAAAGAACAGGAAAAATATAAAATAAAAATAAACAACACTCTTAACCATCCTTTCTTGAATTTGCCACCACTTTAGGGAGATTGTCGACTTTGTCATAAACTTAATTTTGCAAATATTGAATGGCATTCAAGTTTAATGATGTATTCACCCCACAGCTTTTATGTACATTAGAATTGACAAATTGCTTAATTGGTTCATGATAAATATGAAAGGAGCAATCATCTATGAACAACAAATACTTATTTATATAAATTAATAATACAATGATTGTAAATTTACAGGGACCAATACTTCCTCATAAACTAAATAAAAAAACTCTCTTCTCACTATATATCTCTCCTAACCAAACTAGACATACTGTGGGACGCTGATTCTCTAGGTGATTAATGCACAAGATCTTCCTCACACCATCCACAATTCATAAACACTGTTCATCTTTGGTGCCCCTTGGTCATCCAAGTCGAAAGCTCCCTTGTCAAGATATCATTTCAGGAGATCCCCTACTAAGTTGGTACAAACTGAACAGCAACTTCTCTGTGAGCAGCAGCCCCGGCTGCACTGAACTGAGATTGAGCTTGAAGCATTTTCACGTTTAAAGCAAGTTGACTGTTCAATAGGCCTGCCTTTGAGTGCGTCAGGTAGTACGTGCTACTATTTAAGTCGACATTCATTCCTGGAGTTAATTTAGGAGGTAAAAGCTGATGAGGTTGCCCTTTGTGCTCGATGGGAATATTCATGCCATTTGTTGATTTAACCAGCATGGATTGCTGAGATTCTTGTTTGCCTTGTGATGACTCCTTCTCAGTTTCAGTACGATACTTCTCTTGATTCTTTGCCAAGTTAGTTGTAGAAAAATGTGGAAAGACTGGTCTTGGAAGAGCAGCATTCTGAACATGTACTCTCCCATTGTAGGCCTCCTTGATGTGATTGACATTCTCATATGGTAGAACTGGCCCTACCACTCTTCCCAGCTTCGCTGCACAAAAAATGGATGTGTTACTGAAAACAGAAAAACAACATATTTCAATTCGAGTAAGATTCATGTTGCATAAACCAATTCATAGGCTGTTGTTTATAGCATAAATATTTATATGATCCTCCTGTCCTCGAATAATATCCTATCCCCTCCCTCTCCTCTCTCACTGAACCTATGTGACCTCACTGAACATAACCTTACAAATTTTTTCCAACTATCCAAAAAGATAAATAGAAGAAAGTGCAGATGTTTGTTGGCCTTGTTCCACATGCTCAATTGCAATACCGCAGATAAATACGTCTAGCTTCCATCGGTGATCAAAGACAATGCATGGGATTATAGTACCTTCTTAATCTCATATTACATGGTGGACTAGTAACGAGATCAGAAAAGGAGATTTTGCAGAAAATGTTCAATACCATTGGGCATATGTGGTGGTGGCTGTGAAACCTTTGAAAGATTTCCAGAAATGACCTCCGAAATAACTCCAGTGGCCATTTCTTTTGTATTTTGATGATTATCAAATATAGACACATTCTGTTGTGTCTTAGGAGGTATAGTACTCGAGCTAACAGTAGACCTGCATCAAGTAAAATTGACACAATATTATTCTATATACATGAAAACAGAAGATATTTTAAGAGGCTAGTTAAAGAAGTCAGGAAAACAGGGAAGCAGACTGCCAATTTGTCTTGATTTTCTAAATCCTTGTGTAAGGAATTTCGGAAAAATAGATCAATAACAATTAAGTGGCTCAAGCACTAACTTGTAAAGGAGAAACCAATCCAATTTGCAATAAGCTTTTATAGAAAATGCGTTCATGTTATTTTCCACTAGGAGTTCCCAACCTTCCTAAGTGTGGCACCCATGTCCTCAACTACCATTTGTTGTATCCATTACCCACGACCTTCTAAATATGTGGTACCCATGTCCCAGCTTTAAACGGCCAAGCAACACTCACGTAATGTCAGGATGAGTTGAAGCAAGGGGACATGTTTTCATAAACATTAAGGAATTGCATCCTATTTGGATTTCTAAATGAAAGTTGAAGTCACTGTTTGATTTGTTTTGGAATAAAGGAAATCTGTTTGGACGATTTTACCTACTCAGTCCGACACCACTTAAGTGTCCCATGGTCATTTAATGTTCAAATATACACTTTCCGTTAGCTGGGTACATGGGCGCCACAGGTTTAAGATGTTGGGGCTATGACTTCAAGAAATGGTAGGATAAAGACATGGGCGTCCAACTTAAGAAAGGTTGGGGACCCCTGGTAGAATTCACCTTTATTTTTTGAACTTCAATAAAAAGCGAAGAGCATTAGTTGTTTCCTCATCTCATACTGCATTCACATATCCGTAAATTTATCTAATTTCAGCCAGACAAAGTTCTTTCCTCATTTAAAAAACAAATAGCGAAAAGGAAAATCCATATCCACACTTTGACAAACATTATTTATTTTATGAGGACGAGATGTATAACAGAAACAACATATTAAATAAATTAAATGAATGAACCAACCTCGGAAGCGAGGCATGCTTTCTCTGAGGAGGAATCACGGGTCCACTTTTTCCATCATTTTCCTCAAGATAGGCAAATTGTTGCCTGAAATGACCAATGGCACTGCATAGCGCAAAATCCATTATTCTATGAGAGTCATGTAATATAAGGTTAAAAGTTCTAATTAAATAGGTAAGCTCAAAATGGAAGTGTTCAAAACCTAGGATATAGAAAATTCATGCCGTTAATTCCTGCCATATAGTCCTTCAGTAGTTGGGGATGGTATTCTAATATTTCCCGAAATATCAATTCCCTGATGTCTTCCTTTGTCACTCTTCGCCGTTCAAACTCAAACTCCAACTTTGAGATTGGCTGACAGGAAGGTTCCCTTTCAATTTTAGCTAGTCCCTTGAAGTAAGGATCCGCCAATGCCTAATATACAAATACACCAAATAAATACAAGAGAAAAATATAACTGAAAAGCTCAACCTAGTAATGCATATCTAAACATATGCAGCTTGTAAAATGCCATTATATTTTTAAGGTACAATGTACCTCTTCTGCAGTTGGTCGATCCTTTGGGTCAAATGCTAACAGCCTTTTCAATAAATTAAGTGACGCAGAATCTGCTTTGGGAAATTTCTCAGCAAAAGGCATTGGGTGCTTCTTCCGCATTCCTGCTAAATATTTTCTTGCCTTCTCGTTGCGTACCTGCATCCATGACATAATACGACAGTTACACAAATATCTTGGACAATATCCTTTCATAACTAGTAAGCAAGAAAATACAAAGTATAGAGGGTGATGTGCTGTACGCAAGAAATTGTATCTGCCGATGGCGTCCCCAGAAGATCAGTAATCAAATCCAACTGATGCACTATGCTTTTGCCCGGAAACAATGGCTTCCCGGTCAAGACCTCCACAAAAATGCAGCCAATGCTCCAAATATCAATAGCAGGGGTATACTGCAAGCAACATATTAGCACTAGTGAGAAAGATTCACAATAACCAAAAGAAATGACAGCAATAAACTCCCTCCCCGGCGGAAATGTTGCAATCTGACACAGTTACCTCAAAGAACAGAAATATCAACTTCCAAGAGAGTTCAATAGTCCTCCCTGAACAACAATTGTTTTAATCTACAATTACTACTCACATAAGGCACTCTGAATACATACATCGTGTATTTAAATAAACAAGTCAATGCCATCAGCATATTTAAGTGGAGATATGTTATTGACCCATATCGTGCACATATAGTTGCAAAACTAACATAGGCAACGAATGAAGTCAAAGTTGTTATGATCCATAAAATAATATGTGACAATGCTCCCGGCACATTTCAGATCTACATGAAGAAAGGGAAAAAGCAATGCACTGTTTACATGATAGTTACCTTGGAGGAGAAAGATCCACACAGCTCAGGAGCCCTATACCATCTCGTAGCAACGTAATCCTGTAATTTTGTGACAGAAAAGTCAGAAAAAGGACAGGAATCCAGACACCTTTTAGAAATGAGAACAATACCCAAACTTACATCCCCTGGCAACGGGATGAAGTACCAAACCATAATTAATATGAGAACGTGTTTAAAGAATAACATACCGTCCAAAAAATAGCTGCTGGGGCATCATTGAAGGCCACTCTTGCTAATCCAAAATCACATATTTTAAGTTTGCAGTTTGCATTTGCCAATATATTCTTTGGTTTAAGATCTCGATGGTACACATTAGCTGAAACCAAAGATGTTTAAATAAGAAATAAAAACCATATAATAGCCACACTTAAACTAAAGCGTTCCATGATCAACGCGAGAATTAAAGAAATGGAAATGTCAGAATGGTACACACGACGCTGAAAAAACAAAACTAAAAAAATGAAGATAGGCGAAGTATATTCATCTATGAACCACCAGACTGCAATTCAATCTCCCAAGTTATGCATATCTGTTCAAGCCAATGCAGCCAAAAAAAGGATGCCGAAAGTTACCAGTATGCATATATTTCAGTGCTCGCAGCATCTGATAGAGAAAAAACCGGTGGTGCTCATGCGTCAAGTCATCATTAGCTTTGATGACTTGATGAAGGTCGGACTCCATAAGCTCGAATACAACATAAATGTCTCTGAAATCACGCCTGGAGGATGGCAGCATGATCCGCTTAATTTCAACGATATCAGGATGACGCAAAAGCCGAAGCAACTTAATCTCACGCAAAATCCGGATAGCGTCAGAGCTATGCTCAAAAATGTCCTTTATCTTCTTTATTGCAACTTTTTCCCCAGTCTGCGTGTCAATGGCTGAACAAACAACTCCATAGCTCCCCTTGCCAATAATCTCTAGAATTTTGTATCTGTTGGCATCTCCATGCTCAGTAAAAAACTCCATCTCTTTGGGGCTCTGCAAATAATTAATACATGGTCAGATCATGAAGGCGTGAATAATATTTTAGCAGTGACTAGTAAGAACTGAGTACACTGTGCTTCTCCTTGAGAATTTCAAGGTGACAGATAATGTGTTATTCACTACAGAATTCCTATAAAAAACTTCTGATACCCAGAATTAGTACTACATCCAATTGAATTTTCCAAGTTCAAGAAAGGGATAAAGAAAATGTTTTGTAAGGGAAAATAATGAAGAAAAATCAAGCTCAATCCTGTAAAGCATGTTAAAAATAAGCTTCTTGCAAAAAAAAAACTCAAAAGGTAGGAATCCAAACAGCTATCACTTTGGCAGACAGAGATTCTGATGATGGAGTAAAGAGTACAGATCTGCAGATGGCATTGGGGCTCTCAAATAACAATCTAGAAAGGAAAATGCTCCTAAAACACTAGTATCGCATAAATAATCAGCCGGCATAAAGTAAAAGATAAACCGACGTGACTATCAAATATTAGATCTAACAAATCAATAAATTAAATACTCATAGGTAGCATTAGCAAACGTCATTCACTGGATCAAATCCTAATGTAACCGTTATAATCTAATAAAAATAAATGTAATTTCATTTCTCCAGTTGCAAGATTTCAGCTTTTTTTTTTTTTTTCCCATGCCCTATGAAATGAAGCCGAAATCTCCTGAATGCAACATAGTCAACTCCAGGGGGGAAAAACTCTAAATTTACTTAAAATTAAACTCGATAGAAGATGAATTATTTCAGAAAAATCTCAGTTTTGTGATCAAGAAATTCGATTTGTAATTATGAAAATTTTAAGCGTATGAACTCGTATTTTAAGCAGAAAAAAGAAACCCTAAACAGAAGATATGAATAACGCATTACGCATATAGGGAGGGAGGGAGGAGAGGTGTTTCAGAAAAGAACCAAAACCTTCTTCCGCTGATCTTGACGCTGCATGATTTCTCAAAAACTCAGAAAATACCGCCTCGTTTCTGTTTCTTGATCCAATCAGCTCAGGCCTCTGAGCAAATTTTTTTGAGGTAAAATTGAAGAACACAAATTAATCGCTTCGATAGTTAATCACGCAAACTGCATTTGTATCCACCGCGGTAACCCCCGTCGAAGCTCAACCTTCAATTCTCCAAAATCCGTCCAAAAATTTTCCTTTCTGCTCAACAATACACTGAAAATTATATGTAATTTGAGAATAAAAGTATTAAATTAAGTTTTGGAGATCTGGAGATTCGGTGAAGCGACCGACAGAGGTGGATTGGAGATTATTAAGAGAGAAGAAAGGGAGAATGGAGACTTATTTTGTTTTTATAAGGAACAGGCTTTCCGTGTTTTATTTTCTATTAGTAATTTCTTTTAATTTTAATTATTTGTTATTTGGGCGGCCGTTGCCGTTTGGGGGAGGAAAGTGTGAAGTTCAAAGTTTTCACGGAGTATGTGGTGGTAGTTGGCCAGTGGGGCGGTGGTGACCTCTCTCTATCTCTCTTTTACTCTTCTTTTATTTTCCGTTTTGCTCCTTGTACCTTTTAATATGTGCGTTTTGATCCTTACGCGGTTTCAAAATAACCATCTTTGAATTGGACGGGTCAATTTTTTCTGGCTAAAAGAAGATAAAAGTGGAAGTAATTCTTTATAAATGATTGGAATTAAATAATTTATTACACGCTTTCATTATTATTGATATAAAAAGATAAAAGAAAATAAATTAATGGCCCTCCCAATAGCCATTCATGGATCTCAAATGCCACAAATGTAAAGGCCAAGTAAAATATCTTCGTATTATTGTGATGTTCCAACCACCAAAAAAGAAAAAAGAAAGAAAAAAAAAAAAGAAAGAAAAAAGATACGGACAAAAAAGGATAGTTGTCCCGATTTTGAATTCCTTTTTTAAATTTAGCAGTACATATTTATGTTTGATTCTCACCACACTATTCATTTACTTGTCATATTCGACATGACCTCTTCGTAAAATGATGGAAGTGATGCTTTCATTCACAAGAAGACCATGTCTTACTAGTGGTAGCAATTGATCGAGTTGAGCCGGCTTGACCCATCTACCCAGGAGCTCGGCTTATCATCGAATGAAATATTCATAAAATGATGAAAGTGATGCTTCCATTTATAAGAATACTATGTCTCACTAGTGGTGGCAATGGATCGAGTTGAGCTAACTCGATCCATCTATCTATGAGCTTGGCTGGCGCATGAACTCGAGTTTTTTTTTTTTTTTTAGTTTTTTGTTCACATTTTTGGGCTCACGGCCCACGAGCTGACAAGTCGAGCCTTGCTCGGTTAACGAACCTCCGGTCGGCTCAACTTGGGCTCGTCTCAAAACGAGTTCGAGTTGTCTATGAATCGAGTTTTGACGAGCCGAACCAACAAGCTACTCGACTCTTTTGTCACCCATACGTCTCGTAGATCAAATTTTTCATTGTCAACAATAGTTGCCAATTTGGTTTCACTGAAATTAGATTTGTAATAAATTTTAATTAAAATTGATTAAATATATAGTTTAAAAATTGATAAAAGATGTAGGTCCTATAATTTATGATTCAAAATGAGGCAAAAAAGGAGCTTAGAAACTTTTTATCTTTCGGCATTAACCAAATCAAGAGACAGAAAATCATTTCCATAATCGATTCTAAATTTATAAATAAATAATAAAAAAAAACTTCACATATCTACCATTACGTAATCATGAGGGGTTGTTCAATTGATCAAGTTTTGGATTTACTCTTCAATGGTCACCAGTTCGAATCCTCTTAGGACCACTCAAGTGAGTACCGGATCGTAAACCTCAGAACCTCGTGGAATTAGTTGAAGTGAGCGCAAGTTGGTCCGAACATCTACGATTATGAAAAAAAAAATATCTATTGCTACGTAGATTAGACTGGTGTTGGGTAGAATCACTCATTTTATGCACATGTTTTTCCAACGTTAAATCCAACCTAGCTAGGCAGTGAAGAGGGTACGGTGTCCACTTGGTAGGTGGACAATCAGTGCTTTGATGACCCCTTCGTGTTAAGTTAATATAGACAAAATATGTTTTACGAGATGATGTGAATGGACCGACTACTTGTCTTTTATAACTTACAACTTGCAAGCCAAAATGTCTTTTCTGAACGCAGCTAAGCCCCAGGTACTATTCAGGGGATTTTACATATATCTTTATCAGGAATTCAATTTGCACAATTTGATATGAAAGTAGGAAAGTTAAGCCTGTTTGGCGTAGGTAAAAATCGTATTTTCATTAGATTTTGATTAAAATTGATGGAAGGTGTGATTGAAAAATTATATATTCTATTCAATATGAGGTTGAAATTAATTGTTGATTTTCACTTGAATGAAAATATAAATTCAATCCCTATGAAAAAGGGTGAAATCCAGCGTCTTCAAAGTGCGAAATCTAATTTTCGCATTATAGCCCTTGTTTGGTGGGGATTAAAATCGAATTTTAAGCTAATTTTGATAAAAGTTGATGAAATATGTGGCTGAAAAAAAATTATGAATTTTATAAAACATGTGATTAAAATAAGTAACAACTTTGATTTAAATTAAAATCTGAATTTTAATTTATACAAAATGTCATAATCAATAGCTTATCACTATATAAAATGGCATGCTCATAGTGTTTCCAATTTCTACAAGAAATTGACTCATAACTTTGTTGAGTGTGGAAGGTTTTCGTAATGCTTTTATGAATATTATTTAAAAGGAAAATTGTAAATTTCATCCCTAACCTTTAGTTGAAGTTGTGATATTGTCCTTGGCCTTCTTTTGTCTGATTTTTGTCCCCAAATTTTGATAAATTAGCACATTTGATCCCTTTCGATAATTTTCATCTAAAATTTATCGAATTTGTGTAAAATGACGTATTGCTATCTAACTTAAGTAAACCAAAATAAAATAGTATAACAAAAAATAATAGGAAAAAATAAGATAGTTTTCATCGAATAACTAATTATTTTTTTTAAAAAAAATGCATTTTCTGGTTTCCTCCTTCATTTATTTTGGATTGGGTAGGTAGAGTAGGTATGGGACAGGTCTCTTTAGTTTGGCATATTCTTTGGTGCTCCTTCAAGGAAGGTGGCAAGTTGTGGTATAGGTTTATGCACCATGAGCATATTCTTTGGTAAATTGTGTACTTCATGGCAACTATTTATCGCTACTTCACTAGGGGTGGGCAAATTCCTATAACCTGTCAAAATTGTTCAAATTGAACCAATCCAATCGATTTGGGTCGATTTTTTTGTTATTTTTACACGAGTTGGGTGGATTTGTTGTGTAGGCAGGTCAGGTTGGGTTATGAGTTAACTCATGAAAACTGTTAAGATTTGAGGTTCCATCTTAAAATGTCAACCTTATTAAGAGGAGTAACCCAAAATCTTTATTAATTGGTTTGTGTGAACATCATTTATCGATGTAGGATATAT
>CAIGRO010121963.1:0-13756 GCA_903798355.1 Fraxinus baroniana | reverse complement strand
TCTTTTTAATTAAATCAAATAGAAAAGTAACACAAAAAATATGTAGCCGAACATGTTAGTCCATGTTTGATGGTCATTATTTTGAAAAAAATAGAGTATTGAATAGTGAAAAAAACCTTTTAAACACTAATATTTCAACCTTTTTTTATAAAGTAAAATATTTATGCACAAATTTTTAACTCACACTTTTAATTTTCAAAACTTTTATCCGCACCTTGACCTGATTTCAATGAAATAAAGGTGCTTCAAGTCAAAACACGGGGAAAAGTACATAAATCATTTTCTGGCGAGTGGCGAACCAAGAATAGGGAAAAACGAAAAGTTAGAAAAAGGAAAAAAAAATGTCGAGAATGGAAGACGAGGAATTTCGGCGCCGGAAAATGGAAGAAGCCCTCGAAGTGAAATCCCTCCGTCGTATCATCAGTGCTTATCTCAAGTATTTCCCACCCCTCTCTTTTCTAACTGTGTTATGAGACATAAGACACAACTTTCAATTGTATACATGATATATATGTGCGTGTGTATCTATATTTTTTCGATTTTTTATTTTTTTATTTAATTTTATGCCAGTGATATTTTCTGTATTGTGTATTTTTCTTTCGACTCAGATTTTAATAGGACAAATTATAGTGAACGTCATTAGTGAATAGGGACCCTATTTATGAGGCTTAAGTTGGCATTTGCAGCATGAAATAAACTCAAATGTTGAATGGAATTCAATAGATTTATCGCGAAGAAATAAAATCGAGAGAAATGATTATATACATTGAAAACCCTTTTACCAAAATGGAAAGCGGACCGTCTTCAAGGAAGCTTTTTTTTTTTATTATTATTATTATTATTATTATTCACGAGCATAACTCCAAGTATGTTTTGAAGTGTCACTAGAGAAAATAATGGTGAAGGTAGCAGAAAAGAGCCCTTTAAAATGTGTATCAGACATGAAATGCTAAAAAACTTGTGTTATAGTACATTAATAGGGTATCATACAATTGTACATTTTTTGAGCAGGTGATTTGTGAATAGATAAACAAGATTCCTTGAGGAAAATAATTGCAAGGTTGAAATAAAGAGCCTCCTTTTTAGAACCTGGTATCCTCTTTGGTAAGAACTTCTTTGGTTAACGAGTCCACCAATTGTAAGAATACTTAGAAAAGACCAATGTTCCATCACGATTCACGAATGCAAGAGACAAGGTAAGATAGTACAAAAATTAAGTAGTTCCTTTTTCCAAAAAGAAAAAAAACGTAATCAAGAATTATTCAACATTGATGCAATAACATGTACGCATAAAAATCTTAAATAACTAGTGAACATGAAGATGGAGTAGCAATCATGGTTTGAAAACATAAATATTGGTAAAAAAATGTTCAAGCTTACTTCCAGACTAAGTTTTGAAAACAAAAATCCTGAAAACATTCAAATAGAATCCCGCCTTTTCTTAATGAAGTTTGAGCACATTATCGTATAGACTTGAGGTACTTTATTCTGAGACTCCGCATCTTTACCTAGATTGATTCATTGTCATGTAGGTACTCCGTTTAAGGATCTCGCATGCAAAGCAACAAAGGAAATGGATAACTTTTAAGAAAAAAGAAGACGAACATGAAAGAACTTCCGAACACAGTAGTTTTCAGTCAGTCAATGGAACTTAAGGCCTGTTTGGTAACAATTAAAATCCAATTAAAATTGAAAATATGGCCGTTATTGGTCTCATCCGTCTAATAAAAGTCAACAATAACGGCTAGTTTTTCAATTTTAATCCGATTTTAATTTCTACCAAACAGTAAAGCATGTTTGGTGAAGTTAAAAAGTTGATTAAAATTAAAAACATGATCGTTATTGGATCTCACTCGTCTAATAAAAGTCAACAATAACGACTAATTTTTCAATTTTAATCCAATTTTAATTTCTACCAAACAGGCTCTTAAATGGATTTATTGGAATGGAAGCCTCAATTTTGTTGTACCACATTTCCTAGATAAATGAACTCCTAAACCGAGTGCTGGTCCAGCAAAAGTGCTGAATTGGTACCTTACTCACCCAAATAGAGGAAAATAGCTTTTTTAGTATTATAATAGATGTATAACACTATGGTAACGTTGTAGATATGCCATGTTATTTCTGATGCTGGTGCATGTTGCAACAACACACGGTTGCAGCTTTCATAATAGTTCATATCATATTATCCAATCATAATTTGGTTGTTGTCACTTTGACATTTACTAATAGAAGCTTGCTGTATTCATTATCTTATCTTCTATTTCATTTAAAAAAAAAGTTCTTTTTCTTGCCTTTCTTCATGGCAAAACATATTGTATTGAATAACATTCTGTAAAAGTTCTACTGATTAAATTCTTTCTTCCTGGATTCTCAATCTAGCTATCCAGAGGCTGCAGAGGAGGATATTAGAAGATATGAAAGCTATTTTAGAAGACTTCCACCATCTCACAAGGTTCTCGTCTCCTTTACATTATTGTGGTCATAAAATTCCTGAGATATAGATGCAGTAATATGTCAAGAAGTTAAATTTTTAATAAGGATCACCGAGATGAAGAAATTTCAAGATGTGCATAATTAAAGAAGAGAATAGTATGAAGAACTCTATTGAGCTCATGTTATTTCATATTTGACAAACTGTGGATGAAATGATAGTTTATAAGAGATGAAGAATTTTCAAGTTGTGCATAATTAAAGAAGAGAATACTATGAAGAACTCTATTGAACTCATGTTATTTCATATTTGACAAGCTGTAGTTAAAATGACAGGTTATAAATTTTGGCAAATACTGAAATAGTTCTTATTTGGCAAACTAAGTCTTATAACTTCCTATATCGAATTTTGAGTTTTATGAAAAAGGAACTTTGTAGAACTATTTATTATCTGCTATTCCTGATCTTCTATAATGGTGATACTCGCACTATGTTATTATTAATATTGACAGTGTGCTACGTGCTAAATCTACAATTTATGTAGTAGTGATATTTTGAGAGGTTTCATAGTGTTGATGAATATGGTTATTTGTAATCTTGAACCTTGAATCTTCTAATTTATGGTCTTTTGCTTTTGCAGGCACTTTTATCGCACCTTCCTTTGAAATTTAAGAAACTCAGATGGTATATCTATTTTGACAAACTTTTTGTATGCATATTAAGAATAGTTTTGAATGTTGAACTAAAACTAAATTGTCATTTCTTCCACAGCATCTGAAATTATCTCTTCCGAGAATTTTGACACTGAAAGAGAGAGATGAATAGTGAACTCCATTGTTTTTAAACCAAAATATTAAAAATACAGAATAGTTGGAATGTATTTCTTAGATGGCTTCTATAAATAGTCATTTGAAAAATTTTATTAAAGAAATGAAGAAGTGTAGGAGAACTTTAAGTTGTTTTCTTTTCTTTCTTATATTATGTAACTAATGGAATTTCAAATATTCACGGGATTATCTATTTCCTTACAATAGTTGCATGTCTCACTGAAACGTTGTCTTTTTAACTTTATATTTTTTGTAAGAATTGATATGCAGCAAATACAACTTAGATGACTGAACATGCTACGATTTGTTATGGACTGAAAAATGGTCATCGTTACCCAGTACCTTGGACGATTATAGCTAAGTTTCTTTTTCATTGCAGGTGTATCTCACAAAATTCTTACTTCATATTTGAGATGCTTAAGGTGATTGGTGGATATAATCAGTCTAACTGCTTCTTTCTGTTTGTTTCCATCTTCGGTACTTGTTCAGTAATTTGTTTTTGTTTTTATTTACCCATTAATTCAGCTGCCATTTCTGTTGATATTTGACAGGCATTTGATCCCCCTCTGGATATGAGTCAGGGCATTGATATATCTTCAGAGCAATTTGTGGACAATGTATCAGATAACAATCCCTTCTCTGGTGAAAGAATCCCTTTCCCTTGTCAGTGTGAATCATCAAGTGGACAAATCTCTTCTTTGAAAGATGATGAACTTAGATTTGGGGGAAGTTCCAATGCAGTACATGGGTCACCTGAAGCAGAACCATTGTGTGAGGTGCAGAGTTTATCTTATTTTAGAAATTGGTTCAGATTTGAGTGTTTCGTTTATTTTGTTTATTTCAATTTCATTATGAAATTTGACCTCTGTAGATAACAACAGGAGAAGAAAACTGAACCTTCGGTGGAATCCAATCCTGGAAACTGCTCTATAGGCTCGGCATTTGACAAAAAGGTAGAAAATGCCGATGGAAACAATGTTAAGAACGGTGACAATAATCCGGCATTATCCTCTGTGCGTGCTTCCAATGCATGTCTATCCTTCTACCAAATTTTCCTTCCTACAGTAAAAAAGAGTAGGCATTAGTCCTTGTTTAGGTTTACATTGTAATTTGTCTTAATTCTCTCTGTAGAAGTACGTCTGGATCTAATTTGCTTTAACCTGTCACCATTTGTATATAGATAAAGTTGATGAATGAGATAAAAACTAAGCATTGTGTTGGAGTGACAGGATATTCATTGATGATCCAGGATAATTTTTCATGTTCATCGATTACCATTTCGTTCTAACCCTTTAGAGTTGTATTTTCTGTAGTTAATAGTAAATTTCTTATGTACTAATGGTTGTACCTCAAATAATGATAGTAATTGTTTGGAGGCTTCCGGTGATATAATGCCATTTGAGACATCACTTTTCTGGGAAACCCTTTGAAATTAGAAGTAATGAATACAAATAACATGAGTTCAGTGTGAAGAAAGGGTACATCTCATAAATTTATGTATCTTTGGGGTTTGTTTCTTTATTCGCTTTATTTCAACAGTTTTGTTCCTTTTCTGAGAAATGCCTTCCCACTTTATTTTCTCTGTATTTATTTTTCCTTTCAATGTAGTTTGTTCAACGTTAACCGGTGTTCTTTGTACCTCTTTATAGGTATGCGTATCGTCTCCTGATTGGTTGGACCCTGCATTACAGTTGCATGTCCCATTGGTTGATGTGGATAAGGTATGCTACTTGTCTAGTCAGTGATATGATTGAGTTGTTTAGTTATACTAAATGGAATATGGGATTGGAAGAATTTTCTTTGGACCTCTTTTTAGAGTTGAGGTCTTGATTGAGTGTTAATATTACTATGATAACTGGTGGTTTTGCAGTTAAAAACACGATTGACTGTTTTTTAATGTCTTTCTTCCATAATCTCATGAATAGGTTGTTACTGAAGTATTGCCCCCGGTCCTTTGAAAACCTGCAAGTACATGGGATCGTGGTTAAGTAATATAATGATGAATAGAGTGTCGAACCCACGGGACTATGTATTTGACCGAGTTAAAATTATTTGCCTTTAATCGAATGACAAACAAGTTGTGATTTTTCTATACTAATCCCTAAATTGAATAGAGTGTCGAACCCACGAGAACTACGTTTTTTATCGAGGCAACATTAATTCCAACTTTACTCGAATAGCAATCAAACTTTATACTTTCTATACTAATCCCTAAATTATCAATTAAATTAGTGAAAGCAAGTAAATGCGTATTTCAAATATGTGAGATGTATTGGTAAGATGTCGAGTCTTCTTTGTTATACCATTTTTAGTGTAACAATTAAAGTGATAATTTGAAATAATTCATGTTGGTCAATCTTCCTAATTTAATTGAAAACCTCTCTCGATAGCGATTAAATCTATTCCCCTTATGTGATTCTTCTATCTCTCGATGAAAGATACAAACATGATAAATGCATTAACAAGTGTTAAAACACCTATTGAAACTATATAAAGTATTGAAGTATCTCTATTATCTATCGAATCTTCTAATATTTATTATATTGTGCTTAAATACTAGAACATCTATTGAAACCATATAAAGCATAGAGGTATATCTCTATCCTCTATCGAACCTTACAATATTTATTATAATGTGCTTAAACCCTATTGTCTCTCTCGATAACAATAAAATTCACTAACAATTCAATTGGTGATCAAACAATTGAAAATACCGATAAAAACGATAATAAACATCTACAAATCAAACCAAATTAAATTCAAAATAATTAGTTAAAAATAAAAAATATCATAACAATGGTTCATCTCATCCTAACAATGTATAAAAGTAGCTTAGCATATTGAAATTATAAGAAATCATGTTAAATGTATAGAACATCACTTGTAATTATGAATTAATGAATGAAGGTAGATGAATTTTTATGTTTTTGAATTTTTTTAAAGTAAACTCAATCAATTTTCAATATTTGTTTTCGCTTCTTTGCTCACAAATCCTAGGTTTACTTTCCAATTGATGAGTTCTTGAACTTTGTCTTCGAAATTTTCTAACAATATATGATTTTGCCCTTCTTTTATTATGAAAATTGATAGAATATTGTAGTATGAGATGTATATGAGAGGTTTCTAATATTTATTCTACTGTTAGGTATTTATAGCAGTTGAAAATTGATTGAAAATCACATTCAAATTGGTTTTCAAAAGAGTTCCGTTTGCTTAAAGAAAGTTGTCTTCGCGCGTGGGTGTTTTTGTCTTTACACAACCGTCAGTATTTTGGTCATAACTTTCTTTTTCAATATCCGATTGAGGTGATTCAAAGTGCGTTGAAAAACTAACTCAAAGGGTTATAACTTTCCTAGAAATAGAAATTTTCCAATTCAGACGTTTATTATACTAAAAATGAGTTTTAATTTTTGACTAAAAAATTGGAATATAGCTTGAGCGATTGAAATATAACTTGTGCGATTGAAAATTGATTTGTGATAATATTTTGATTATATTCCATTTCTTTTTTACTTTTAATTCCATAGTTGTCTCCTAACAATCTTCAAATAATCGTCTTTTGGTTCGAATCAACTATTGAATATTTGCAATTTGGTCTTCAAACTTTGGATTTCGTTATTTTTTGCCTTTTTTCGTTTATTTATTCCTTTCAATCTCAATTCCAATTATCGAGTTTTACCTAATAAACTAAATATACAATAGATTAGGCTATATTTACTTAAAAGAACCACCAAATATGGTTATTTTAGGTCCCGATAAGTGTGTGAAATACACTTATCAGCCCCCATCACATCTCATTCCAACGTGTTTTTTGCATTTTGTGGCAAATTTGACCTTAAAAGGTTATATTTCTTCACTTAAATATTTTGTCCCAGGTTCGATGCATTATACGGAACATCATCAGAGATTGGGCATCTGAGGTATTGATTCATTATCCATAAGTTGTTCTAGATAGAGAGGTGATATTTTATCTTACTTTCTTGTTTATGTTGTACAGGGTCAGAGAGAACGTGACCAGTGCTACAAGCCAATTCTTGAAGAACTTGAACGGCTTTTTCCAGATCGCACTAAAGGGAGGTACAGTTTTTATGCTATTATTTAACTATTTCTGCCTGATGAGTGGATTTAGTGACAGAGACTCTTGTCATGATTGTTTTTGTTGCATGGACTTGGGTTCATTTGAACTTTTGCCTCAATGCTTAATTGCTTTCTTCTCAAGTGACAAATGCTGAAACAGTATTCATTCTGAACAGTCCTCGTTCCTGTTTAGTCCCCGGAGCTGGACTTGGGAGATTAGCATTAGAAATCTCATGTCTGGGTATGTTTTGGAATTGAATCTACAGTACTTTATCTTGATAATTCTATTTTCACAGCCTGATAATTTCTTTATATCACAGGTTTTATAAGCCAAGGAAATGAGTTTTCTTACTACATGATGATTTGCTCAAGCTTTATTCTTAACCAGTAAGAGAATTATAATCTCTATGCTACGTAAAAAAATGAAATTCAAGATTCAATTTGATGCGAACTATAATTTCTGTTCTACATGAATGGAGAAGTCTAGATTGGATTTAATGCCCTTTTTTTAATTATTAGCACTCAAACTGCTGAGGAGTGGACAATATATCCGTGGGTACACAGTAACTGCAATTCACTTTCAGACAGTGACCAGCTACGCCCTGTTTCATTTCCAGATATTCATCCAGCTAGGTATTGGTTAACCTTCTTGTCCTTTTTGTTGCAGATTTTCATCCTACTTCGCCTTGATTCTTCTAGAATTTAAAAAATCAATAGGAGCTCACGGGTCTTTATTTATTTGTCTGTTGATGCTGAGCTACAGTGAATAGTTTCCAAATCAAAGTACATAGGTATTGGGAAGACATACTGAACTAACATCTGATTCATCCATTGAGATTGATATGTTGTCTTTATAACACCCAAGTTGTTTCCTTAGCCTTTTGCTGGGTGAAGTAAAACCTTTTATTTTTCACCTGTTTCTCTATGTGGACTTCAGAGTTCCACTGACTCCCATCCTTGATAGTTATTTTGGTATATTCTCTAAAAGAGATATATTCTAAAGGAGGTGTATTCAATTTAGACTTTTAAACACTTTTAGAGATTTAAAAAACCTAGATGTATTAAATTTAGTCTTTTAAACACTTTTAGAGATTTTTAAAACTTAGATGTATTCAGTGTAGACTTCTTAAGACTCCATAAAAGTCGTGAGATATTTAATATAGACTTTTCAGAAGCCCTTTAAAGTCCCAAGGTATAGAATTAATACTTTTGAAGGTCTTTTATAGTTATGGAGTATTTAAAATGCCAATAACTTTTTTAAATACTTTTATAAAACTCTCAATGGTACTAACTTTTAAGCATAAAGTACAAAAATACAATCTCACAATGTCTCTCATTTAACCACAAGACTTTGAAAAAATGAAATGGAAAGGTAGGTATTTAAAGAGTAATTATTATTTTTTTTTTTGAAAAAATAAATTTAAAACCAATATTACGGTTTACAGCTTACCAATGGCCATATTTGGCCTAATAATTGTGACCAACAATCATATTTGGTCAAATTTTCGTGAACGAGCTCACGAGCCACTCGTTCATAGGCCGAGCCCCATCCCATATCGTCTTAATAACACCCAAGTTGTTTCCTTTGCCTTTTGCTGGGTGAAGTAAACTTTTTATGTGTTCACCTGTTCCAGTGACCCCATCTTTGATAATTATTTTGGTATATTCTCTAGAAGAGAGATTCTTAAGGAGATGTGTTCAATTTAGACTTTTAAACACTTTTAGAGATTTAAAAAACCTAGATGTATTCAATGTAGACTTTTTAAGACTCCATAAAATGATAGATATTTAATAGACTTTTTAGAAGCCCTTTAAAGTCCCAAGGTATAGAATCAATACTTTTAAAAGTTTTTTAAAGTCATGGGGTATTTAAAATGTCTATAACTTTATTAAATGCTTTTATAAAACTCTCAATGGTATTAACTTTTAAGCATAAAGTACGAAAATAAAATCTCACAATGTCCCATTTAACCACAAGATTTTGAAAAAATGAAATGGAAAGATACGTATTTGAATAGTATTTTTTAAAAAAATAAATTTAAAACCAATATGACCGTTGGCAGCTTACCAACGGGCCATATTTGGCCTAAAAGTTGTGACCAACGACCATATTTAGTCACATTTTTTTGTAAACGAGCTCAGGAGCCACTCGTTCATAGGCCAAGCTAAGCCCGGATTGACATTTTTTGACCTCAACTTAACCCCAGCCCTATCCTTAGGCGAGCCTGAGCAGCTATGAGTTGAGCTTAGACAAGCCGAGTGGGCTAGAAGATCCACTTGCCTCAATTGCCAACCTAAGCTTACTTTTAAAGGTGAGTGAAATGTTTAAAAAATTACTGAACTTGTACATTTGTTACAGATTATTCACTAAATTATGAAATGCTTCAAAATGCTCATTAAACTTATCATGTTTGTACTCCATCTCTCACAAAAAAATAAAAAATAAAAAATAAAAAAATCTATTAACTTATTTGATTATGTGAAGGACGGTTTTCTTGCGGGTGACTAACAGCCTGCAACGTAATTAGCTAATCCACGTCAGATTTAAAATCATGAAAAAACTCATGTTTGTAAAAACTGAAAAATTGGCAACAATTTTCACTATGCAAAACACGTTTTTAGCATTAAAAAAATGAAGTTCCAATTATGTCCATTTGAGCCTGAATCACTGAAGTCGCGATTTGGGCGACAAACCTTACCCCCATCTTCTTCTTCTCAATAAATCCAATCCCCCCAATCTCAAGCATCTTCCTATTCTCCTCCCATCTGATGTAGACCATAACCTACTATATCAGTTTGTCGCTCAATGAAGGACACAGAGGCGTATACCATAACCTAATAACTCACAGTGGCCAGTTTGTAGACCATACCTAAATTTTGCACCATTCAAAACTTAAAATGTGAAATGGTGGATTAGATGGCTTGCACCATTCAAAATGAAAAAAAATAATAATTTCAGGTTCGACTTATAATTTGACAAGTGCAACCACTGCTATTAGCTCATTTTACTGCAATAAAAGGCTTCCTTTTGACATAAATAAACTACAAATTCGAGGGTTAGTGTTCTTGAAGAAATTTCGGAGTCGGGTTCCTGAATTGCGACTTGATATATGAGGTTTGGGGTCAATTGGTTCTGATGTCGGGTTTGTGGGTGTTTTGTTTCATTTTTTTAATGCTAAAAACGTGTGTAATGAAAATCGTTACCCCCTTTTTAGTTTTTACATTCACGATTTTTTATGATTTTAAATCTGACGTGGATTGGCTAATGATGTGGTATGCCGTTAGTCGCCATGCAAGAAAACCGTCCATGTCATTAGATAAGTTAACAAATTTATTTTTAATTATTATTATTTTTTTAAAGTGAGGGATGAAGTGCAAACGAGATATATTGAGTGAGCATTTCAAAGCATTTCATAGTTCAGTGAGTAGTCCTTGGTTAAGTGATTTTTGAAACATTTCACTCCTTAAAGGTTTGACACTCGAACTGATTGTTCAATTGGTTAGGTTTTGAGTTTGTTCCCCAATGATCACCAGTTCGAGTCCCCTCGCGGCCATTGAGGTGAGTATCCGGCTGTAAACTTCAGGGCCCCGGGGAATTAGTCGAGGTGCGCGCAAGCAGGTCTGGACATCCACGGTTTATAAAAAAAAAGACATATTGATAATACTGAATATTAGAGATTTTTCTTTATTTTGTATCACATTGTATAGAAATATTATATATATTTTTGTATTTTGATTATTTATTATGGAATTTAGGTGACTTCAATTTATGATAATCTTTTAATTATTATTATTTTTTTTAATGGGGAAGGGAGAGGAGATGGTTGGGATTGAACTGCCACGTCCTATGTGGGAACTTCGTATTGGTGCTCTAGACCAAAGTAAATTCTATTTTAGATGGAAGTCTTCAAAAGTCAAATGAATTTTATAGAAGTCTTTAAATGAAAGTCTATGAAAGACTTTTATTAATTCCATACAAATTTATAAAATAAAATAAAGTTCACGAATTCCACAAAAGTCTAGATTGAATACACCCCCTTAAGAGTCTTTACATCATAATAAACCTGAAGGTTTTCTTCTCTATGTTGATGAATAATTTTCTTGATAAAGTAGAAATTAGTGGCCAGTATAACCCAATCCTTTTGGAAACTTCCATTCACTTTATTGCTTCTCTATGCCCAAATTATTATGAACTTCTAACAGTGCAGGGATCACCGAAGGCTTCTCAATGTGTGGTGGTGATTTTGTTGAAGTCTACAATGATTCAAGCCAAGTTGGTAAGAGGAGCAATGCATTTTCCTCTTCTATTATGTTTACATTTTGAGAAGTGATTCGTAGGATGTATAATTTATCGACTCATTAACAAGGATTAGGTGGTTTATTTTCTATACGATTTGGGATGAAATACCTTCGATCTTTGTAATGATGAAAGCTGGTAAAGTTCATCGATCCACATTTGTCCATGTACAAGTAGAAGATATGACAGCTATTGCAGCCCTTGCTTCTTCAGTTTGACTCACATTGAGAGGCTGCCTTCCTTAACAAACCCTCGAGCCTCCTTTGCGCTGCCAAAATATAACATTTTGATGTTGAAAACGATATCCCCATTTATATACACATGTATTTGAGCACTTCTACCGACATTTGTTTTGCACATTCATTCCAATTGTGAACCTATAGCGTCACAAAAAATTCTGGACATGGTTATTTAAAACGGATAAATAGGTTTCTTTGCCTTGCAATCTCCCCGTGCTAGGTACTCACCTAGTCACGTTCCTGTGTTGGCTTGTCTAATGATATATAAGATTTATTTTCAGGAGTTTGGGATGCAGTTGTGACTTGTTTCTTTATTGACACGGCACATAATGTTGTGGAATATATTGAAATCATCTCGAGAATTCTCAAAGATGGAGGAGTAAGTAGCTTCCTGTGTTTATTGTTGAGTCCTTCCCATCTATATGGAATGAATAATTTGTGTGGTTGACAGGTTTGGATAAACTTGGGACCCCTGCTTTATCATTTTGCAGATATGTATAATCAAGAAGATGTAAGCTTTTTATTATTCTATATAATAAAAACGCTTGATAAATGGTATTCATTATTGACTTCACTTTGATTTTCTTTTAAGGATATGTCAATTGAGCTGAGTTTGGAAGATGTGAAGAAGGTTGCAAATCATTATGGATTTCAAATAGAGGTAATCATAAATTTAGTTGTATGTTTGACGTGCTACTCTTGGACATTTGATGAAAACTTCAACCCCTCAATTGTATGGAAAACAGAAGGAATCAACGATTGAGACGACATACACAACAAATCCAAGATCTATGATGCAGGTAAGCTTATCATCTTCTACTTTAAGCTGTATTTTTTGGGTTCAATATGTTCTGCTTTATTTTGGTTGGACATTCAATAGATAAACTTTGAATATTAATTTTTACATACAAAGCTGTGGAAATAAATTCTGTCATGATTCTAACGGAGACTTAAATGTACATTGTGGAACTTTTGCTTTCAACTGGAAAATATGTTGAACCTTTGGTCATACTCTTCAGCCTAGTTCATACACAATGAGCAAATTTTGTTTTGAAAAGATTTTGTCCTTCAAACGACTTCTGACACCATTTTCTTGAAGGAGAAAGAAGAATAGGTGGCAATCAGAATTTTATATTGATCTTGTAATTAATTTTATGTTGTGTATGAGTTGGACAGCTTTTTCTGATCAAGACTATTTAATATTTATGCATACCACCAGTACCAGATTTGTTAACTTAGCCGAAATTTTTTTATATACAGAATTTATTGTTCATTTAAAATTCTTTACAGCACTTCAGAGTAAGGTTATGTAAATAAAATTCATGCCGATCTGTTGATGATAGCTTGCTCTTTGTTTCATATATTTAATAGTCCCAACTCCTTTTGTATCTGTCTATTTGATTTATGGTTCAAAAAAAGTTCAGCATTTGTGAGTTACAAAGTGATATCGAGATAAACTTCCATCAGCCAATTCACAATGTACATATAGTTGTTACTTGTTCGAGTTTCAAGAGCATGGATCTATATATTATCAGTTTTCGAAAGTTATCTTTATGTTAAATTGAATCTATCTGGGAATTGTACTGTTCAAGAACACTATTGTATTATTGTCATGTTATTTGATCATTGATTATTACTTATGTGTTGCCACGACGCATCTAAATAAATCCATTGCTTGAGTGCAGAATCGATATTTTGCTGCATTTTGGACCATGCGAAAGAAACCATTTGCAATGACAGAGCAGAAGGCATAGGATGGTTATAGGAATTGCCTGTGGTTGTCGTCTTAAACCTTGAACTCCTATGTGCTATTGTAAGAATAGAAACATTACATTTGACTTCGGAAATTCATGTTATTTGTGATAATGTTGGTTTACAAAGTA
>CAIGRO010121883.1:9533-22484 GCA_903798355.1 Fraxinus baroniana | reverse complement strand
AATCAATTTGTTAGAAATAAACATAATTTATTCTTGATAATCAAAGCGAAACGTCAACCATAGGTCAACACATTGCTAGTGAAAAAAAAAAAAAATATATTCAACGGCGGGTCTTCTTCTTCTTCTTCCCGACAGACAGCGACTCTGCGGTGAGGATCTGAAAATTCTGACGGACCCAGCACGGGAGATCGTGTGGACTGGCCAGATGATGGGTCTACCCCTGACATGTAGGACAACCCTTATCTTTATATGAGCATATTTGATGTAGATATTTGTAAAAAATGATATGTTTGGAGAATATGCAGTTAAAAGATTTTGAAAAAGTTACGTACAAAATCATTTATTGAGAGAATATACAAATGAAAAACCAGTTTTAAAGAATATGTACCAAACATGGAGTATATTTCATGTGCTAAGAGAAATAAGAACTTCGAAGAAAAGGCCTTCGAACATTAAAATCTAAATACTAACGAATGAGAAAAGAGTGAGGTGTATTACTTTGAGGACATTATGAATTTCAACACAAAAGAAAAATTCATTATATTATTGCAAAACTATGTATAACGTACATGTTTTTAACTATATTATTTTTAAAAAAGAATAATTGTTTTGACCATTTATTGTCATGGCTAATACATGGTTTGATGGAGATCCATATCCCTATGTGAAAATTACACTATTCCTTACTTTTCAAGATCTATATTCTAAAATCAGATCTGAAATTTTAATTTTCAAAAATCAGATATTTTTTAATTAGATACATTATAATTATATGTATTATAATTACATAATATAATTACCCAAACCCAACATAATTATTTCATCATATTTTCTCTCCTCTTTTTCTATCCCGGTGCCATCACATAGCCCCACACAGCCGACACCACTACTGTTGACACCACCTATGCGGTGACACCACCACCTTCATCATAGGTCTCTTCGATGACCCTACACCACGAAACTCCGATTTCATCTTCGTAGTGCACCTTCGATCTTCCAAACCCAACCATCCCCAAAACTTTCAATCTTTCGATACTCGTTCGCAGTCGCTGCCGTGTGCGAGTGGAAATGCTAATGGTATGGTGGTTCACAGCCGTCGAGATGATGGGATCTGGTTTTGGAAAATGTCGCAGTGCTCTTAGTCGATTAGATCTGGTGTGTGGTTTTTGGACAAATAGTTGTTTAGATNTTCACAGCCGTCGAGATGATGGGATCTGGTTTTGGAAAATGTCGCAGTGCTCTTAGTCGATTAGATCTGGTGTGTGGTTTTTGGACAAATAGTTGTTTAGATCTGAGATGAGATCTGTGTTTTGGTTTTGAATGTGGCGAATATGGTGGCTCTATTGTGGTTGACGAGTGGTGATGGTAGTGAAATGAGAATTATAAGTGCTGCATCTGAATTCGGGAGACGGTGTGTGTGGTGGTGGTTTTCCCGTGAGGTTGTGGTGCTGGGTGCTGGGAGGTTTTGGTGTGCACGCGCGAGTGCAGCAGTGGATGTTGGTCGTGCCAACGAGATGGGGTTGGAGGTGACACTGATTATTTTGTGCGTGGTTATTGGTGACTGAAATTATTGGTAGCCATGATTATCTTGTGCGTGCGTGCAGCGGGGGTGTCGGACGTGCCGACGATATGAGGTTGGAGGTGACTGTGATTATTTAGTGCGTGTAATCAAGTGTGACAAATTAAAATTGTGACTATGACTTACTGTAATTGAGCTGTGACCCATAAATTTTTTGATTTTTTCAATATGTGATCTATAAAACATTTTAATTAGTGGCCGAGAAATAACTTGTGACTTATAAAAAATCTTAATATATGGTTGAAAAAAAAAAGTTATTGATATGACATATTGTTAAACCGTGACCTTAAAATTCGATAATTTGTGACCAATAAAAAAATTTGTAACTTGTGACCAAAAAATAATACGTGATCTATTATTTTAATAAGTTGTGGCCTATAAAATATGTGATTTGTGACCAAAAATAATGCGTGACGAATTAATTTGAGAATGTTAAAAATAAAATAAATGAGATGTGACCAATAACATTTTGAATTTGTCATCGATATATAATATGTGACCTAAAAATTGTTATTGTGACTCACAATTTATTAAGTTGTAATCGAGTTGTGACCAATAAAAATGTTGATTTTGTGATCGATGAATAAGTCATGACTTATAAAAAAATTTATTTGTGACCAAGAAATACCTATAAAATTTTTGATTTGTGATTATAAAATAAGTTGTGAACAGTAATTTGATAAATTGTGATTGCTTTGCAATGAACAAATGAGTTGCTAAGGTTACAGTTTACTGTTCACAGGTTTGAGTTCACAAATCACGACCATTTTGTATAGATCACAAATCAATATAGACGGGTCACAAATTAGTATGATCAATCAGTTAATTTGATATTTAATTGTGGCTAATTAATTCGTCGTTAAGGTCACAGATCATTGTCACATGCTTGAGTTCACAAGTCACGGTCATTTTTTTATAGGTCACAAATCAATATAAATGGATTAATTATCAATATTAACAGGTCACATGTGTTTGTAGAGTCACGGTTCAAATTTACAGGTCACATTTTATATTAGTAGTCATAAGCAATAATCAAGAAGTAAAAAATCGTGCCAATTGTACAAAAAAAATATGGCGGAGTTATCATCGGAATATTCGTCAGAGTTACAACAATTGTCGGAATCGGAGCATTCGCTGGGATGGTCACCAAATTAGTCACCGGAATCGGAGTAGTCGTCGGAACGGTCGCCAGAGCGGTAGGGGTAAGGTGTGTTTGAGTCATATTATTTTGGAAAAATGTATTCTGGAATAGTAGATTGATGGAGAATGTGTAGTTAAAAAGAAGGAAAAGTTATTGATGTGACGGAAAATATTATTTTATTAAAAAATGTGTGGTTGAACCAAATAATTGGTCACAGATCAACCACCAATACCACAAATCAACCAAATAATTGGTCACAGACAATATCCCACACCACCCCCACCACAACCACCGTCAATAACAAAAACAACGATCATTGCCGCATGTACCACACCACCAACAATAACCACCACTTTCGCCGCCCTCGTCACAAAATCACCACCAACTCACGACAACTAGTACCAACACCAGTGTCGCGACCACCATCATCACCACAGAAAACACCATAACCACCGCCGCATCCAACCACACACTATCAATTATAAAAAAAAATAAAATTAAATAGTACTCTTAATCTAAAAGACAAAACACTGAAAACTCCAAAAAATAAAGCTCTTCTAGCTTTATTACTCCACCGTTCACTACCCTTCTTCGTACCTGCTTTGCCAGCTCTTCCATTGGTGGTGTCGCTACACTTTCTTGAATACTTGCCAACTCCTCAGCCAATTCCTCCACTTCCATTTCTACAACAAGCCTCAACATTTGAAGTCTTTGGGTTTGATTCTCAGTCAAATCATTTACAGATCTCAGTGCCAAATGCAACGTTGCTGCGAACAGCAGTTTCGCGATGCTACCAACGGCTGTAGCGTCGACACTGCCACAAACTTGGTTAAGAACATTTATAAATTATTATTTTTAGAATAATTAATCTTCCATCGATTAAGGTTAGAATTAAATAAATTAAACTATAAGCAAGCTCTCAATCTTAGCAAACCACAAAATCAATTAGAAGGAAATCTCAATCAATTAAAATTCTCTCATTAGTGGGGACTAATCAATTTGCATTCCATCAAAACTTGCATCACAATTCACAAGCATCAATTTCAAGTTACTTATCCCAAAAAACAGGGCCGGCCTCGAGAATTTCGAGGCTCTATGCAATTAATTTTTCTGAGGCCCTCAAACATAATTTTTTAAAACAATTATAACACTACTTAACTATTTGAACAAATAACATCTCTACATTAAAACGAATATTTCATGCAATTTAAGAGTGTATCAAAATAAAACCCTATTACAACTCGAGAAATTAGACTAGTATAATATTTAACATTCTCATATCTTGAGATGCAAAAGAAATATGTACACACATTTAAGTTTGTTTGTTGATGAATTAAATATAAGAATGCAGATGTAAAATTCATAAATTAAATATTTTTTACTAACATAGAGAATATATAATAATTTGTATCTCTTCCTATTTTGTGTACTGTGAAGTAATATAATATGGACAATTTTGTGATTGAAAGGAAATTGTTCTTGTTTTCGATTTCTTTTGTCAAAGTGGTACATTTCTTAATTAAGAAAAATGCAAAAGTAAAATAATCTAATGATGTCAGATCTACTTTCCTATTTTAAAATAGTTTTTTTTTTTAAATAAATTTGAATTTACGGGAAATATTATTTTATTGAAAAATGTGTGATTGAAAAAAAAAAATGAAGAAAAACTGATTATAATTTTAAAGGAAAATTAAATGGAGCTAAGTCAAAATGTTTAATGGGCCTTTGACCAAATAATGGCCCAAAAGGTTTACGGCAGACCTAGGATGCTGTTTTCCACCAACTCCACCCCTCGTCGTGTCAACTCTAAGGAACTGACACATCACGAACTGCTTTGACTCATGTCGACATAATAATAATAATAATCCCTATCTCTTTGTCAAAAATTATAAAATATACTAACTTTTTTGGTTCTCATTTACTTTTGATATTAAAATAAATAAGTACGCTAATTTTAGCTGTTAATGGTTATTAAGGAGAAAAAAATAAAGTTTTGAATATTATTTTCTGAAATTTACGTGGTTTGAAAATAGAAAAAAAAATTTCAACTTATTTGATTAATATTAATTGTTTGATTTTGATTTAAATTAAAATCTGATTTTAATTCGAAACAAACATGACGTTTATGATAATAGGTTAGTTTTAAAATTTAATTTTCATATTTTTAGCCCCTATTTTACTCTCTTTAAATTAATTTTGTTTTTTCATATTCATCTTTAATTTCACATTTACACAATAAAATATTCTGCACGTAAATTCAAAATTTTTCTTACTTTTAAAACACATGTTCTCGAAAATAATAATAATAAAAAAATTGCTATTTAAAATATCATTTTCTCATAATTTCTTTATATAATGGCTATCAATTCTTATATTTTACAAACATATTTTAACTTTTCAAAAATTGAACGATTTGTAAGATTTCTAAAGTTTAACCCATTTTCAATATTAGAATCAAGAATTGGACGAAGAATCGAAATCACAAATTAGTTTAGTATACATATTTGTATTCTTTTGTACTAAACTTCCGATGTTTTATTTATTTATTAATTGAACTAATTTTTGGATAACCTAGGACTTTTTCAATTTGATTTTCGTTTTGCAATCTCTCAATTTGATTTTTCAACCACACATTTCAAAAACTTTTATCACAATTTACTAAAAATCTAATTTTAATATATACCAAACAAACTTTAAGAAAATTTAAATTAACATCTACTTAAAATTAAGTTGCTAATTATAAACATTATTCTGTTTAAATTAAATGAACTAAAACGAAGTCTATCAGTCCAGCCGCTACTTCACCAGTTTCATTCTCATCACTTCTTCTACTCGTTCTACATAACGCACACTCCCTATCGAAAATGGCAGATACAGCTCCACTGGAAGCCACCCAGCAGTCTCTGTTAACGGCGGATTCAGTTTCACTCACAACTCCATCACCACCAGAATCTGCTTTTGTAGAAGAAACTGAGCCACCTCTGGCTTCGGTGGCTCTTGCATCAGAGAAAGAGGAGACACCACAAAGTGAACCGCCACTCACAGTTGAGGAGAGGCTCAAAGAAGCCGTTACTGTTATAGAAAAAGAGACCCCTCTAACATCAACGCTCGCGGTGGAGCATGTATCCTCCACCTCCACTGAAAAAGAAACCATCCCAGCACCATCGGTATCACAGGCTCTTGCTGCGGCGCTGGAAGTGCCACAAGAGTCTGAATCACCAACTCAGAAAGAAGTAGTAGAACCCAAAAAACCAAAGCCAATGGAAAAGAAAAAAGCTCCAGAATCAGTGGTTTCTTTCAAAGAAGAGAGCAATAAACTATCAGATCTCTCAGATTTCGAGCGTAAAGTATTAGAAGAATTTAAAACCCTCGTCCAGGAGGCACTTAACACCGGTGTTTTCACCATGGCATCGCCCTCGGATACCTCGAATTTACCCGAAGAATTATCCATCTGGGGCGTGCCTTTATTAAAAGACGATAGGAGTGATGTGATATTGCTAAAGTTTCTACGAGCACGAGACTTTAAGGTGAAAGAATCTTTCACCATGTTGAAAAACACTATAAAATGGCGAAAAGAAATCAATATTGACGAACTGCTAAAGGAAGATTTGGGGGATGATCTTGAAAAAGTTGTATTTATGCACGGGCACGACAAGGATGGACACCCGGTGTGTTATAATGTGTACGGGGAATTTCAGAACAAGGAATTGTATGCAAAAACATTTGGGGACGATGAAAAAAGAACGAAATTTTTGAAGTGGAGGGTTCAGTTTCTTGAAAGGAGTACAAGGAAGTTGGATTTTACTCCTGGTGGCATTAACACTATCTTTCAAATTAGTGATCTCAAGAACTCTCCTGGACCGGTGAAAAAGGAGCTTCGCATTGCCACTAAACAGGCATTGCAGGTTCTGCAGGACAATTATCCTGAGTTTGTGACAAAACAGGTACACTAATAGTTATCCATATATGATAAGGTATCGGTTTAGAGCTAACTGGTTTATAGAAATGTCGAGTAGTGATCCAGATTTGAAACGTGCGTGTTGAAAAGGATTTTCTGTTAGCATCATAAATAATGTATACATATGGTTGATTTAAGTCACTGGTTTTGTTTATTTGTCCTACACTTTGAGCAATAAAAATAGAATCTTGGTAGTCAAAATTTTGTTGCACAAGTATGAACACATAAATGAGAACATTAGTGTTGTTCCTATTATCTGTTTGTCTGTTCAGGGATTTAGGTGAAGGACATTGGTTTTAATTCATTTAAAGGAAATATAAAATGGTTTAAACATTTTTGGTATGTTTGGCATAGTGAATTGGAGGTGTTATGGAATAAAAAATGTTAAAAAAGTTTATGTATTGTCCTATACAGGACTTTCCAATACATTTATCGAACATGCCCTTGATGAAGTCACCAGGTGTTTAATCTGTTAATTATGTATAAGCAAAGCTAAGTTTTTTTGTGTTTCCAAGTATTGTATATATATATATGGGAGTGTATCAAGATTTGTGATAATCCTCTGATATTTGTTTTTTGTGGTGATTTATGAAGTTGACTACTCACCTTAGTATTGTATATATATGGGGAGTGTATCAAGATTTGTGATATTCCTCTGATCTAATGCTTGTGTTTTGTGGGGATCTATGAATTCGATTACTCACCCTTACAATGATTTGTCCAATTTAATGTTTTAACTTAAGTAATTGCCTGGGGCTTTTTTAAAAGGTGCTCATCAATGTTCCTTGGTGGCACTTGGCTTTCTACAAGTTGATGAGTCCCTTCTTGACCCAGCGGACAAAAAGCAAGTTTGTGTTTGCTAGCACATCGAGTACTCCAGAAACTCTATTCAAGTATGTAAAAATGTTGTTTTTTTCACACTCAAATTATTGCTTTTATACTATGTTGTTTCGTGGTTGCATAATTTGGTTGATTACTGGTGACACAGGTACATATCTCCTGAGCAAGTACCTATTCAATATGGTGGTCTTAGTGTAGATTTCTGTGAATGCAACCCGGAGTTCACTGTTGACGATCCAGCCACGGAGATTACTGTGAAACCAGCAACCAAGCAGACTGTAGAAATTATAGTTAATGAGGTTCAGTTACTAAGCACTTGTTTTTCTTTTGTATTTTCATGAAATTCAACTGCATACAAGGACTCACTCAACTTATACCATTGCTGAAACTCCAAATTAGTCAACAAGTTTTTTATTAACAGTCGGGGGAGGGGGTGTCCTTAAGAAGATTAAGATCTTTCCCTTTTTATATATTTTTTGTTACTTTTGGAAAAACCAGATTTCAAAGTAAAACTAGTCCAGGATGTGTTCTTGATCTGTTAAAATGTTGTGCTAACAAATTCTCATGGTGTGTCATAGTTTATGTTAGCCATGTTGGAATTTCTGCTGATTAGCAGAGGTAGACGCAGTGCTTAAATAGAAACAAGAATGAAGGTTCAATGACTAATTTAGAAAAAGTTGGTGACCAAAGTGAAGCTACACTACTAACAATACTTTTAGCCCAAAGATGATATGACACGCATTGATTTGATGTTTTTACATGGAACATGAAAGATTAAATTGCTCCCCTTTTAATTTGGTATCTGATTGATCTGCAGAAATGCATTATTGTTTGGGAGCTCCGGGTGGTCGGCTGGGAAGTGAGCTTCAGTGCTGAGTATGTTCCTAATACTGAAGGTGGGTATACTGTAATCATAGAGAAGCCGAGGAAGATGGCCCCCACAGATGAGCCCGTAATCTCTAACAGTTTTAAAATTATCGAGCTAGGTAAGATACTGCTCACTGTCGACAACCCCACAGCAAAGAAGAAGAAGCTGCTTTACCGATTCAAGGTCTTTCCCTATGATAATTGATGATCCTTAATTGTCAAGTGTTACTTTCAACATAGCATCAAATTATGGGCATGCAATGTATGGGTATTCTGAATATTTCTAGCTTACCATCCTTATCTCTGAAGTCAGGATATTGTGTCTTTGTGTTTTGGATAGAATGATGTTTTTGGGTTGATAGTCGACCTTTTTTTTTTTTATTTCCCATGCATTTTCACCTGTAGCCGGTCATTCTGTCTATAGATTGACTTATCGTATGTGTTGGAGAAGGTTTAAAGTAGGAATGTTTGCCGAGAGAATGTAGTAGTACAACTGTAGAACTCTGTGCTTCGGAATTTATCTTTTATGTTGTATATTTGTGTTATCTGTGTTAATTTTACTTTTCCTAGTATACATTCCCTGACTGACATATTTGAAATCTTTTCATATTGAGTTTGCTCTATTTGCAATTATCAGTATTAAGTTGAACGGAACGAAGAAAAATGATTCAAGTAGTTGACCCTATTATGCATATGAATTTACAGATGAGTCCAATTTATTCAAGACTTGGCTCTGCCAGTTTTTTGCAGTGTCCCGAGCTAATATCTGTAATAGAGCCTGAACTAGATATTTATTACTCTGTAGTCTCTATGGTTACAAACTTGGGCAACAAATTTCATTGTTGCCACAAAAGGCCTGGCAGTGTGCCGGAATCCTGGATCAAGATGGGTCAGAGGAACAGTGCTAAACTGGGCTTCGGGTCAGCCCAGGCCTCCCCTTTAACTACTTTGCCAATCCCTTTGACAGAACTACCAAGATATTCAACGCTCCTTTAATGATACTATATAGATATTTATGATGCTTGGGGACAATGTGAATAGATCTCGGCTTATGTGGCAATGGAGTCATTGTCTACTGTCAAGTTGTCCAATGTCTAAAAATGTATTCAAACTTTATTGGACAATGTAACAGTGACTTCACTGTCACATAGACAGGTGATCATCTAATGCTTGTGAATGGTGAGGATGACTTTTCCATATTCTTAGTGCTTTCAAACACTCGTGATATGCTTGGTAGGGAACTTGGACGTCAAGAAAGAGAAAAAATTATAATCTTGTTCCTTATATTGTCTAAAGGAGTTGGATTAATGTTGGTCAAATTTTGTCCTTTTTGAATAGTTGATGTTTTGATAGATAGGCACGCAGATAGAGGAAGTGTAGCTGGAATAATTGATGAAATGGTTTGGGGAATCAATCGTGCAGTTGTACAAAAAAGTTTGACAATTTTTTTTACAACAAGGCACGTGGTGGCCCCCTATTGCCCCCCTGCCGCAGGCGCCCCCCAATAGGGGGATCCGCCACGTGTCTACTTGTCAAAAAAGTAGTTAATATATTTTTTTGTACAAGGAGATTTGTTCTTGTGGAATAAGGCAACTTCTTGAATCAGTTATCAGCTCCAGATTTTGACAGATATGTGTGGCATATCTTCTCCTTGTGTTATTCTTGTCTCATTGCTTTATTTTGTTTACCAGTTCGAAAGAAAGGGAGCATTGTGTTTTAATTTCTCTTACCTTTTTTTGTATTAATTATTTTCAGGACATGTGACTTCCTGAGGTTATTATAAATAGGGATGTCAATATGGTTCGACGGCTTGTGTCTTGGTGGGACCAAGCCGAGGCTCAGGTTGAGCCCCATTTTGGGACGTTCGCTAGGCCCGAGCCACACAAGCCGGCCCTTAAGCCTAAAAAAAGGTAATATACAAGACTTTAAAAAAAAAAATTAAAAAAATAAGAAAACAAGTTATAGCTGCCTGCAACTTTTTTTATTTTTTATTTTAATTTTAGTTGTAATTTTTTTATATGTTAATATTTACTTATTATTATAATACGTATAAATTGCACAAATTTTAAATTATTGAAAACAAAATTAAATTTGTAATTTAAAAAAAAAAAATTGAGTCTGCTCGGCTTGCTAAGGCCCCAACTGAAAGTTCAGGTCGAGCCTTAATTTTTTGGCCGAGCTTTTACTTAGTTTGATTTGGATAAAAAAAGTTTGAATCATTTTTACTTGAGTCGAATCCGAACTTTGAGTTTCGATTCGCGGTTCGACTCGTTGACACCCTAGTTATAAATGTAGGTAGGTCGATTTGGTAAAGTCGTTTAGCAAATTGGTATGGGCTACATGGTAACTATGAGTTCGGGTTTGATTTGCTTAACCGTCGAACTAAGCACCGTTATATTATATCGGGCTTCTGAAACATGGTCCCCGTCCTGAATTCGGGGACCACGAATTTCCCGAACTTGTCACCAAAATATTGTTATTTTATTTTATTTTATTTTATTTTATTTATATGTTTTTCAATATGAATTGTATTCCGAAAATATAAAAATAATTAAACTGATAGTAAACGAGGACAGTTTAATCAAGTGCTTCACTGCATTGCTGACTGTAATCTCGTGTCTACTACTTACCATTGGTTTGGCAGTCAATTTATAAATGGTATCCAAACGGGACTTAGTGGACGGTTTTAATAATGGGTATTTATGTAATTTTGTTATGAAGCTTTTTGCTTGGTCAAGAATTGTGGTGGGTCTAAAAATGCAACAAAGGTGTTCGAGTGAAGGCCTAAAAATGTGTCCAAATTAAGACAAGATATGTAGTGAAGAAGAGACAGGCCAACCAGCACATATATTTTGTTGTCAGACCAAATATCAACTGTATCACATGTTTGTTAATGCATCATTTATAGTTCACTCATGCGTGTATTTTATGTTACATCATTTTTTTTTTATTTTTTTACAAGAAAATTGTTAATTAAAGTGAGTTTTTTTTACAATTGATTATGAAATTTGTTATCATTGCCAAAAAGTTTAAAAAAAAAAAAGTTTGCTCGAAAACTATTTTTCATCAAAGTTTAGTGTTCGTTTGACTTCGTTTTACATGAAAATTGTCAATTAAAATGTTTTTTTTTTTCTTTTACGATTAGTTATGAAACTTTTTACCATTGCCCAAAAAAAAAAAAAGAAAGTGAAGGCCGAAACTTTTGGTGGGAAAATGAATTCCCTAAAAAGAAGGAAAAAATGGGTGGGCGGGAAAAATTTTTCCATGAGAAATTTAACCTATCAAACAACCTTTTAAGGGTGGAAAACGAAAATATTTTCCTTTTTCAAGAAAAATGAAAGCTATCAAACTGGCTCTTAGCATAACCATAATTCTTTTTAGTTTAGTTTTTCTTCCTTGGGGACAAAGTACATGCACATTAAATTCAATTTTGCTATATGTACATCTTGGACTCTTGGTTTACATCTTGACTTATCGAATTTACACTTGGCACAATCTCTCATCGTCTTTTACATTTCACACATTTAATCCAACCATGATCACACTTCCATGTCATCAATATGTCAACTAATGTATCACCAAGATGTACAGATAGCTTAATCTCATTAAATTACATGGGATATTGGTCTATTACTTCATATTTCTTCTTGTTTGTTTTTTGAATAATATTATTTAGCTCCACTAATATATATATGGGAAAGTCCGATAGTTAATTCTTTTTTGATTTCATATATATATATATGGGAATTGTAGCTCACCATATATAGAAAAAGGAAAGTTGAACCTAATGTTATTGGACAATCTACAAACAAATGTAACAATACATGAACATGATGAACAAAGAATTTACGCAATTCATTATACATAATTTGATTTCATCGTTGTTTCACCTCTTTGATAAAAATTGAACTCGTGAAGCATCGTATGATAAGTAGAGGTGTTAAATGGAGCCAACCTCGCAATATTTTTTTACTTTTTTATTTAAATTGAATATTTCTCTCAATTTGGCAGTTGGTTCATACATGAGCGGATGTACGGTTTTGCATGGTAAAATTGTCATTCGGCTCGGATTGCCCCACTTAACTCACCTACAATTTTGTAGCGACAAGTGCTAATGCTTGAAAGTTTTATTCCAATTTAAAGTTTTTCCTTTGGAATTCCATCTTTCATATAAAACTTTTACTCTTTAGGGTCCGTTTGATTGTAAATGTGGAAAATGAGTGGAAATAAAATGAATTATAGGGAACTAAATTGCCTAAAAATTGTTTTATTGGAAATTGTAATTAATTGTGTTTGATTGATATAATTTTTCATCTAAAAATGTTGAAAGTTTGGTGTCCGTTTGACTTTATTTTTTTATGAAAATTGTCCATGAAAGTAATACTTTTTCTACCATTGGGTCTAAAATTGTTTCAATTGCCAAATTTTATTTTTTTAAAAAAATCTACCGTAACGAATATTATTCGTTTGACTTTGTTTTGCATGAAAATTGTCCATTAAAAAGAAATTTTTTTTATACCATTGTTAGAATTTTTTCCAATTGCAAAAAAAAAAAAAAAAAAAAAA
>CAIGRO010121858.1:0-18075 GCA_903798355.1 Fraxinus baroniana | reverse complement strand
TAGTGATGAAGTTTGGTGTGATGTAGTTCCATTAAAATCTTTTCATATCTTGGTTTAGAAACCTTGGAGGTAGAGATGATTGCTATTTATGATAAGGGGAGGAACATGTATAGGTTTATTCGGGACGGGGTAAAAATCACTCGACTGGGTTGACACTAGAACAATCCCTTGCAGATCGATGGAATGTAAGGAGTGAAGTAGAGGGGAAAAAGCAAGAAAGGGAGATGATCACACCGCAAGAGAACACCGGAGTTGAATTGTAAGAGGAGTTCAAAAATATGGAAGTTGAGATGGAGGATGGTGAATTGAGAAATGCAGTTGATTTTGGGAAGAGTGAACCAATTAATGAGCCGGAGGATGAGCAGACTAATACAAGAATTTTAGAGATGGTTCAGCAAGAGAGTGAACAAGTAATAGAAGAGTGTGTTGAAAATGGTTGAAAATATTTTGAGGAATAAAGAGCAGAGTTTTATTGTTCCACATGATGTGGTGGAGACGATACACTAGAGTACAAGGACCCATATCTCGTTGTTGGGAAAGCTAACAAATTCAATAGTGTTTTCCTTAATTCTTTCTTTCAGGTTGATCATTGTACGTGGGAGTTCATACAACAACATCTATGGGTGATTGTCTTTGTGCTGCAATACATCCATACTTACATAATAGATGGGTACCGTGTATTGTTCCTATGCCATGGAAGGAAAAATTTTCCATTTGATTTAGGTGGTACAGTGATGAGTTGGGTAGTAGGCTGATTATCCCCTATGCGATCACAAGACAAGGATTCGAGGACGAATCCTTTCGAAGAGAGAGAATGATATGGTTCGGGATAGATAATTACTTGGTCGGGTTACATGAGTCAAGGGTTTAAGCAATAGAGTTCAGATGCGTGAAGTTGACCATCCAGATTCAAGTTTCGTGAAGGTCTCAGGAGCCGAAATGAGTAAAATTCAATGTTTGGAAGATATTTGGAAAGAAAACAAGTAGTTTAGATTAAAATGAGTATAACTCTCAACTTGGGTGTCGAATTTTCACCCATGAGTACAATTCGGAATTATCACAAAATTTTGCACAAGGTTAAGCGGCCGCATAGTACTTTTGGACTTTCGGTTGCACATAAACACATCGATAACAAGTTGGCGAAAAATGGTATAAAAATTTGGCGAGAATTTTATCTTTTTTGGTAGTTTCCTAGTTTGACTTAAATACCAACTTTTTAGCATATTTTGTGATCTATTTAAATTATGTACAAGATTATCTAGCTAAATTAGGGTTTTTCATAGTTTCATATAAATATGATATATTATTATTCATTGTAAACAAGATTTTGATTATTTGAGAGAATTAAATTAAATTTGAGAGTTTTATTCGTCCATATTTTTTGTGGTTTAAAGTTGTAACTTAAACTTATCAAAATGTTTCGTAATCATTTTGTGCATTTCCACTTCACGGTTCTTGTTNAGAGAATTAAATTAAATTTGAGAGTTTTATTCGTCCATATTTTTTGTGGTTTAAAGTTGTAACTTAAACTTATCAAAATGTTTCGTAATCATTTTGTGCATTTCCACTTCACGGTTCTTGTTCCGAGTAATCAACGGGTCGAATTTCTTATGCATAATCTCGGTTCTTGATACGGGCCGAACAACGAGCCGGGTTGATCTTTGCGCGACGTGATTTCTAAATTGCTTAGGTTGGTTCCATCTTGTTCGTGGGTTCCCAAGATTAATTCTTGGTTGGGGTTGGGTTCACATAATGTCGGGTTGCTAGAATTGGTATGGTCAGATTGAAGCTATTGGATGTGACAATTAGAATACTTGGTCATGTTTGACATGTTCTGGATTTGAAGAAGAATCTCATCTCGTTGTCTATCCTTAATTTAAAGGGTTATGAGTTCTTTGGTGGAGGTGGAGTTTTGAAGGTTTGTAAGGGTGCCCAAATTGTATTGGAGGGACATAAAAGGTCTCAATTATACATCTTGCAAGGTCGTACAGAATCGAGAAAAGTCAATTTTCTTTGGTGGATGTGGAGCTTTGAAATTTTGTAAGGGTGCTCAGGTTGTATTAGAGGGTTAGAAATGGTATCAATTATACATCTTGTAGGGTCATACAGAATTTAGAAGAGTCAATCAGTACAGGTTCAGTACCGTAGTTGGCATTTAGTTTGATACAATACCTTTAGGAGCTCGCAAATTGTCGGATTTGAAGAATACTACTTAATGGAGTTCAGGAGATATGGATAACACCGATTTGACACCATCACCTATGGTGTCATTGTATTCAATTGCTAGGTATGACCAGTGGTAAAAGGTATGTAGATGTTGATTTTGTTGAGCATGTTTTCAGGGTAGTAAAAGGTGTACAATCTGGGAATGGGCCTTCATTAAAAGCATTTGTGTTTGATTTTACTCTAGGGTGTGTTACTGCCCAGTTTGGTGAGTTTTAAATCATTATGATTTTTTGAGAATCTGAGATAATTTTGTAGAGTAGTGTTTGGATTCATTGAAAGAGGTTGAGTATAATGTCTTAGTTAGAGAAATCAGTTTTGATTGTTGTTGAAGAGTCGGTTCATTCCTTATAGACGGATATTCTTCTCCAAGTGGAGAATATTTTGGAGTTTTGTTCGTAGAATTCGGGTCCTTGTTGAAATAATTGAAAAATTCTAATTGAAGTGCATGTCAAGAAGCATTCAGTTTGGAATATTATTGGAATCATATGTCAAGTTGAAGTTCTATTTTGAAGCCCATTGGGAGTTGAAATTTATTTTGGACTCTGTTTTTTTGTATCCTATTTCATCAACAATTCTACTGGGATGGTTTGTACATCTCCTACATGTTCCATATAAATATTAGGCTCTTCAATACAATTATATAAGTGTGAGAAAAGACATTACTAGAACTTTATAATCAATTGTATTTTTTCCCATTATCATTGATGCAATAAAATCTCCTAATTTATCTGCCATATTTTCTTTTTTTTTTTTCTTTTTTTTTTCTTTTTGTGATCATATGCTTCATATTTTGCCATAAACTTCAACATCTAAATTCGGTGGTTGGCTTCATATCAAGTGGTATCGAGCGATACGTGATCATTGAATTTCCAATAATTGGTATCAGAGATTCTGGACATAATTAACGCAACAAGTGGTACAAAGTGTTAGGTTCAGTAGTTCCCAATAGTGCAGGGTTTGATTTGTTCAAGGTTTTTTGTTCGTGGTGGCTTCCATGAAGTATGAAATTTCGTTTTTGGATCATAGCACTAGGTTTTCACTATAAACTTATAGTTAGAAGATGAAGTAGTATGAGAATTTGTTTCATTATCATCAAAATCTCTTCTATTCCCAGCTGATTTTTTTTCAGACTTATTATATTATAAATTCTTTAGATCCCCTAGAAAAAGTTTGAAGTTGAGAATTTGATTTTTCAAGATCACTCTTAAGAGATTTAACTTTAACATCTAAAGACTCTTTCTCAACCCTTAATTCATTCAAACATCTAGTCAACTCCTCAAGTTTGGCTATAAAACTCTCTTTTTCCAATTCAAGTGCATTAGCCTTTTTTAATTGTTCATAAGCATCCTAATGTTCCATATCACACTCAGATCTTGAATTATAAATTAATTGACTCATCTAGACAAAATTTTGAGTCAAGGATCGCTAATAAGCTCTGATAGCACTTGTTAGTTACTAGTTCAACCCAAAATGCGGAATTAAAATTAACAATTAATAAGTAACAAGTCATTGTTAATTGTTTCTAGATGGTTAGTCAATCAATTCAATTTTCCTATGATTTGAATGCTTTAGTTATATAGAAAGCAGTAAATAACACAAAATATGAAGGCAGAAAAAACCTTTAACTAGGTAAAAACTTTGGGACCAAGTCAATAGTTTTCACTATAGATAATGTAAACTTATAGTATAATCCAGCCTAGAAAATCTATTAGACTCAATGATATAATTCCTGCAATCTCCAAGATCCGTTGAAACGTGCTTTATTCATACTTGCTCTCGATTTTCTGAAATTGTCTATCTCATATGGACCACCAAGAAAGCCTCGTTTTTGTACTCTTTCTATGCTTATTGTCCAACCTCCCTCAGTTTTCAACTACTCTGAAAGCTATTGAGAAAATACCTTCCTAAATATGAATTTAAAAAGTGGGTGTTTTGGAATTTCAATTCGATATTTTTCCAAAATGTGGTTGAATGATCTCAAAAATGAAAACGATAAATCACAAAGGATAAATATTTTCTTGCATCCCTAAAGAATGATATGAGACAAACGAATAATAAAGTGCAAGTGCTTGAGTATTTATAGTAAAAGGTAGTTAAGTAGTTTAGGCCCATTAAAACTCTTTAAAACGTGAACTAGGGTTTCCTCGGGAGACACACTCGAACGACATGCGAGTAACAGCTGAGCATTCGTCATAACTTTTATCATAACTTTCTCTCTCAATGTTCGATTGAGATTATTCAAGATGCATTGTAAAGCTAATTAAAAAAGGATACAATTTTCCTAGAAATAGCCTTATCCATATTCTAATGTTTTCTATATGAAAAATACATTTCAAGTTGTGCTTGAGAATTTGGAGTATAACTTGTAGTGCTCTTTGACACTCTTTAAACTTCTAATTGCATTCCCTCCTTTATATGTGATCTTCTTAGGATCTTGGACTCCTTCAAGGATTGTACTACCAACCAAATAACTCGACTTTTACAACCATTTCATAATTTTGTCTAAATAATTGCCAACACACTAAAAACCTAACAATATGAATATTTAACCAACTTTCAAAAATAACCTTCTATGTATGGAATACGATTAAATTTCAGTCATTTTGAGTAAATTAGGAGATGATTGTTTAAATTGTAGTTAGAAGTGTTAAAAACCATATGCATTAATATGGTGAACCCTGAGAATAATACAATGCAACTTTTCTATATTTTTGTCCATGTACTGAGTTTCGTTCTCTCAATAAAATAATTTACATTCTGAAACTTTCTTACTTGTTATCCACCTATTCTCCCAAAAAATGACTATTATAATATATATTCTCCCAAGCAATGGGGTTCAAATAAACCCTAATCAACTCAATACATACCCAGCATAAAATAATGGATATCTGGTTGATAAAATTACTTCACAAGAAAACAATTTTTCAAGAAATATGCATACATTCCACACAAAACACTTCTCTAGATTAAGCTAATTAATTCTTATCCAGCTCTTTATCAAGTATAAAAGGAGGGAAACCTGGAAAAAAAACAATGCGCACACACACACACACACACAAAGGCAAACAGAATGGCATCCAAATTCTGCTTTTCTTTTCTTGTTTTGTTCCTGTCCCTGCAGTTTAACATATCACATGCTCGACACAAAAGACCCCTACCAGTTATCAAATTTATCAGTGCACTCCCAAAGGGATCTTCTCCAGTTATTATGAACTGCAAGGCGGGTGGCTATGGGAGAGGATCCCACACGTTCAAACCGGTAGATAATTATACGTTGAAGGCCGTCGTAAATGATACATACTACTGTTTGTCAATGTTTGGTATGAAGTTTACTTCTGTTCATGCTTTTGAGCCGGCAAGAGATAGAGGCCGCGCCACCATCTTTTGGAAGGTGGATTTAAATGGATTTTCTATCAGTTATCGTAATTCTAGTTTTAAGGTGGTTGCTCCCTGGGAATCTGAGTGATTTTGTTGTACTGATGTTAAAAATAATCAAGAAAATACTTGTAAGGATTTTATGGTGTCAGTTGTGACAATTTCTTAAGTTGAAGCATTAAGAATATATGTCACTAAATATTTCAAATTATATACTATCCATCTCACCGAAAACCATAACAAAGAAAATTAGATGCATATTTTTCTTCTTGTTCATCAACAGGAAATCAAGATCAACCCGACATCAACAGGACAAGATCCAAGATGTTTTCAAGGAAGCATAAATTGTTGTGCAAAATAATCTTTTAAACATGTGTATAACTCACTTAACCACCCACTTATACGTTTTATTACCCACTTTCTGGCTCATTAACTCCACTAACTAAGTGGTTAATTATTCATATTTTTGTGAGTAATGTTATTTGCAGTTGTTCACTATCGTAGTCGTCTTGCGTCACATACATACGACGGTTAATGATGTGATGAATTAGTATGATAGTTTTTTTTTTATTATTATTATTGTCTCGTGTATCAAATCATTAACCGTCACATGTATGTCACACATAAGACGGCTAAGGTAGTAAGTGATTGTAAATAGCATTTCTATAATTATAAAATTAATTTATAAAGGGAGAGTTAATTAATTTATGCGGGAGGCTCATAGTACAAAGAATGAGGAGGTTTGGGGTGACTTTTCTTTAAACTCTTTACATTTTAATTTGTAACTGTGATTTATTTTGCATTAAAACTAACATGGCAACAAAATTGAAACCATGAGGAAGACTCCGGTTACAAAAAATTGGATGAGGACCAATTTGACACAAATGCTAAAATTTAGAGGCCAAACACTGCAATTTTCCCTAATAAATTTGTGCCTTTGTTTGGCTCTCATTTTTTCACAAACTCATTTTCAATCACATATTCTCCTATAAATTAATATTATATGTAAATTTAAAAATTTTCCTCATTTTTTAACTGCACATGTTCAATAAAACAATATTCCACTCGACAGAATTGTACTAATTATTTTTATATAAGTAAAACTTACAAAATGTAATGTTTAAATTGAAATCCACAAATAATGCGAACAGCCGTAATGATTTTTATTAGTCGATAGCTCTTCTTTACCGTTAACATCAGAGAAATATTGAAACGCAAGTACGATCATGTCGACATTTCCCCTCACTTGCCAGTATTTACTTTCATTTTCAAGTGATGGTTTCTAGTCAATAAATCTAATTTTAGTGGATGCACGATTCGCCTCCACAAAGCATTGACTCGTATTTTTCAAAGCAAAAACTTACTTTGACTTACCCCCGATTTTGCCAAATAGAAATGGAGCATTAAATTCTTTGATCGTTCCACTTTGGCCACCCCTTGTCTAGACTAGCAATCCATTGCACCGATTATATTGAAAATTAATAGAGAAGAAAAATTATTTATATAAAATATTAACAAAATCCGAGTAGAAGGGGTACATAGAAGCGAAAACTATTGATTCGGGTTATATTAATGTGTACGTACAAATTGTATTACTCTCTATCTCGCCCTATTTAAATAGAATAATGTTATTTGGCATCATGGGCGTCGAGTATCAGTTTAGGTGGCATTTTCACATCATCAAAATGATAGATTCACTTAAATACAATGTCGTATAATTAATTTAATAGAACATATCAAGTGCCGTGCGACCACATAAACTGATACTTTAGCATATTTGGTGCTAGATATAATTATTCATTTAAATATTAACAACACTTGGAAGTGTTTAACCCATTTTTGGTGGAGATTAAAATTCAAATTTTAGCAAATTTTGATAAAGATTTGTGAAATGTGTAATTGAAAAATTGTGGGTTCCATAAAATATGTAGTTAAAATTAATTATTGACTTTGACTTTGATTAAAATTTCTATTAAATAGGGGCTTGATATGTTTTATAAACTCACTAGGGACCCGTATAACATGACTTTTGTATCGACTTTTGCTACTTTTGAAAGAAACAGCTTTTTAAATTAATTTTTATATCCACATATTTTAATCCTTTAAGTTTAAATTAACATCATAATAGTTCTAATAGTAAGTTCAGTGACCGTTTATGAAAGCGCTTAAAACTTCAATGACCGTTTCTACAAGTTTTAAATTTCAGCGACCGTTTTGTAATTTTTATCTAAGTTCAGTGACCGTTTGTGAAATTAACCCTATTCTAAAAGTGTTTTTAGAGGAAGTCACGTTGGATCAGCTTTCTCTAAAAACTCTTTTAATTGACAAAAACGCTTTCATAAAATTAGCCAAACGGATCCGAAAATTGCGTTTGGATCTCAAATACCTTTTCCACTTGCTAGTTTTGGCACCATTAAAACGCTCTAACGTAGTCAAAATTGACGTCCACCCAGCTCATCCAACTAGATGAGCATATGAAATCTGTCTTCTACTATAATTTCTCTCTTCAAGCCATCATATTTACAATAGAATCATGCACGTGATACAAGTCAATTTGACATTAAAATAGGAGTTTGATTAAATTGACGTTTAAAAATGAAAATGAAATCAGAATATTAATAATTCAATTCTAGTTGTTATCCTTGACTTGTTATTTTGAACTTGCTATTTAATATTTTTAAATATGAATGATATTTTAAGAATTAAATAATATAATTATTAAGGGGTCTATTTGGTTAAAATAAAAATCATATGTTTAGTAAATTTTAATAAAATTAATTGATGAAACGTGCGATTAAAAAATTGTTAAACCCTTCAAATTTATGATTAAAATTAATTATTAATTTTAACTTAAATTTTAATCAATTTTTGGAGCGAGACTAGCTAGTCAGCAAGACTATAAACTCAAAGTCTACTCACAAGTCATCCATGGAATGGCCCACCTCCTTGTCCTAGCATTAAACTTGGCATCATAATCTGATGTTAGGCATTTAGTGGGCCCACCAGATTTGATTTGTATTAATCAGCTAAGCACAACAGGCAGTAACCATGAAGCTTCTTTCGACATTGGAGGAAGGTTACTAGCTAGGAATCACCACCAATCCACTCAACTCTCAGCAATATATATAGACAATGGTCATGCACATTCTTCAGTTTATAATTCAGCATGGCTCACTATTATCCCAGCTTCGAGCTATCGGATTTTCTCGAGTTGGATGACTGGTTTAATGAGGAACGTCAAGTTTTTGGCTGCCCTCAGCATCTGAACTATGCAGCAGATGAAGTTTTTAACTCAAGTGGAATAAGCAGCAGCAGCCACCATGAAGGACCAGGCAGTAGTAAGCAAGTTATTAATGAATTGTTATAAATTCGTCTATATTTTCATCTTTATTCGATGTAAAATTTTATCTCTCAACATGTCCCGCAAGATAGAGCTCGTTTGAGTATATCAATCTTGAAATCCATGTGCTCAATTTTTTTGAAGTCTTAATTGGATCGAATTGCTCTTTGGAACTTAATGAGATATGATACCATGTTAAGATTTGAGATTCCATGTTAAAAGGTCAACATTATTAAGAGGAGTAGCTCAAACTCTTATAAGTTGGTTTATGTTTTCATCTTTATTCGATGTGAGATTTTATCCCTTAACAAATTTATCTGTGTTTTCTTATATAATCAGGAGATGGTGGGAGTGGTAGGGAGAAGAAAAAAATCACAGAGAAAGTTGCTTTTAAAACTAAGTCAGAGGTTGAGATACTAGATGATGGCTTCAAGTGGAGAAAGTATGGGAAAAAGATGGTAAAAAACAGCCCAAATCCAAGGTACAAGGTTTTTGTCTTATATTTGCATACTGTTCATTTAAATGATCATCAATTTCTTGTCCTGTTGATATATTTTGTCATATCGACACATAACTTCTTTCGTTAAATGGGAAGAGGACGATAAATTTTTTGACACGTCGTCATATTTTACTTTGACATTTTTTCATTCGATAAGAAGATGTGACTTTTAGATATGTCCAAAATATATTAAGAGGATGACACCGAGTTTGGGACAATAGATCTAGGGCGTGTCTGGTTCCAATTTTCAACAGGGTGAAATTGATTTTCTAGCCGTCTTGTTTGACTTTCTCTCATGCACATTCAGCCCATTTTGTGAAAATGTTACCATTGAGTGATCTAACGGTCCAAAACTCACTTTTAATCCAAATTTTCAGTGGCGCCAGACAGGCCCCTAAATCCTAAGATGAACAAGGAAATAGGGATGAAGTAACTCCCACAAAACCCCCAAATTTGAAAGTTCAATCTACCCTATGGTAAAAAATTCTTATCTAGTTATGTCAATACAGCCAACAATAGAACTCAACTGCTCGTCAATTCCTAGGGCTTCTATTCTCAAATTGGATATGTGAGATAATAGGATAAAATTTTAATTTATTTTTTATCTTTAATGTTCAATTGGTAATAATTAGTGACCTTTCGGTTTTCATGTCTCAATCACCTTTAATTTGTACCTTTTAGCAACATGGATGACAAAAAAAAGTAACAATATCTAACTACCGTACATGTGGTTGAGGACCATTGTGTACCATTGGAATAACGATATTTGATAGAGAATAATGTTATTTGTACATAAACAGTTAGATAATGATTTACATTTCAGAAGAGGTTTCTCAAATCTACTTTATTTTTGTTTATAATGATCATTATCTGTTTAGACGGTAATTCACCCCTCAATTTATCGTCTAATGCATAGAAATGCAACTCCATTGGACAATGAATTGGAGAGACCTAGAATGATGATCACTTGTAATTATTTATTTATTTATTATTATTTTTTAAATTTTAACCTCCGTGAATCCCACTGCCACATTGATTAATGTTAAATACCGTTAATATTCAATAACATTATTCAAAAATAAAAGGTATAATTGAAATTGCTGGAGTCTTCACTTTAAACGAGCATATGAATATATTCATACAGAGAAATCCAAGCTCGAAAGGGCCACAATAAAACGTTACCTCTTGGAGGGTGTTTGGTGGAGATTAAAATTAGATTTTAGTAGATTGTGATAAAAAATTTTGAAATGTATAGTTTAAGAGTTGTGGGACTCATAAAAAATATGGTTAATATTGATTGTTTGACTTGGATTAAATAATCCTGACCAAACAGGGGCTTAAATTTCCATCTTCAGAATTGATTCTCAGATTAATTTAAAATTTAAAAAATGAGCACAAAATACATTATCAGTTTTTTTTAATGAATTGTATAATTCATTGTTGTTCAGACCATGAATTAAATTGTAATGTACAGGAACTACTATAAGTGCTCAGTCGAAGGATGTCCGGTAAAGAAGAGAGTTGAAAGAGACACAGAAGATCGAAGGTATGTGTTAACAACTTACCATGGCATCCACAACCATCGAGACATCAGCTTGATTTCAAAACCAATCTAAGAAATTAATTTTCTAATATTGTATCTGCTAGTTGTACAAGAAATGTTGCTGATAGAATCAGCATCTATGATTTTATCATATTTCGTATGCAATATTGGGTAGAAGTCGAGATATAATAAAACAAGAATTTGGCCTTTTCTTCTTCCTTAGTACTAAGGGCCCATTTGTTTATCCTTCTTATAGAAAAGCTTTTTCGTGAAGTTATCTTAGATCAACTTCCTCTAAAATTTCTTCTAACCAAACATGGCACTTCCAGAAAATTATAAAAATATGCTCAAAAGCAAGTTCTTAATCTCGAAACGAGCTTTTGGCTTTTCAAAGCCTGCCAACGGACTCTTAAGTACTATCCAATTATACCCACCAACATGTAATCAAGTATGTTCCATCAAATAATGCAATCACAAGTACAAAATTTAGAAAGTTCATCATTTGATCTACTCCACAAATTATCATTGCATTCTTCATCTTCCAATGCTGCCTATTTCATTCAATGAAAGCATCACGTAGTTGAAATAACAGGACGTGACATACCTCACAGAACAGTTTGATCGGAGGCATGATAAGCAATTCAATTGACTAAATACCCCTGATTCTCGGAGGACCACTTCCCCGAGGCACCTATCCCTACTTCAGATAGCTAAGATTTACATTAGAAGAAATCCAAATGATTTGCGAGAGACGCCAAGAGAAACTCCACTTTAATGAAGCTGTAATCCGTGTTGAAGATGGAAGGCTATACTGAAATGAAAGAAAAATACAACCTATGATGGTATATAAAGCATGAGATCGAGAAATAGTTCTCTGTCAGGTCCTCCGCTTAATCTTTCTTTGAGCTTTCAAATCAACCACAACTATGCTGATGTTATCCTTGCTGCCTTTCTGAAGAGCACGGTTCGACAGGTACTCAGCAGCAGCTTGAGCTGCAGGATCAATTCCTTCACCCCTTTCTAAGGGAAGTGTTGCGCCATTATTTTTATGCCAGACTAGAATCCTTCTGCGAGCCATATCACAAACCTCCTCGTTTGTCATGACATCCCATAAGCCATCACTAGCCAGAATAAGGCATTCATCTTCTCTAGTTCGGGGGATGAACATTACTTCAGGATCCGGAATAATCCAAGGTTTCAAATATCTGTCTCCTGCAACATTCAAGAACGATAAGCATCAGAAAATTCAATTTACTATCAAAACAAGCATCGTAACTTGTAAGAAATTGCCGTGCTTGCAAGTTCTTTTTTTGTTAGCGCAAAAGGCCATGTTTCTGTTATATATTTAATAAATAAATAAATAAATAATGTCTCAAGTATTATTATGTAAAAGGCTGCCTTCTTTAAACTAGCCAAACCGACACCAACCCAATCAATATCAACCCCATTTTTTCTCTATTGTCAATCCCTTTCGCTTCAGATCTGAACTTTTTGCAATTCTGGCCTTTAATCTTGTTGGACAGATTCCTTGATATATCATCTTCACAAAGAGGTTCACAAGCTTCTCACCTAACATGAAAAATGTTCTTAACATGGAAGGCCTTCTCCAAAATGTACCTTCAATTTAGGCCATTCTAGGTAAAAAAAAATTATCTCAAGATCACCTACCCATTACTGTGGCATGCACCCTGACTCCATAATTTTCCAATCAGGTTAAGGCAAGAAAGCTAAAAAGCCCTAGCCTTAGCTTTAATTGGCTTCCACTACACAAAAAGGGGAAAAGAAAAAAGAAAAAAAGGACAGGATTCCATAATTCTAACAAGGTATTTAGGGTCTTTCCCGTCTTTGACAAAAGAAACCAGAACATATCTCAACGGCAGAATTTTTCCAAGTGCTGTTCAATATGGAACACAAGATGTCTACTACTTGATTCTAGCAAGGCTCCAATTAGAAGTGACCATTTACATTAAAGATGGTGAAGGAGTGCTCAATAGTCAATACTGGGCTTCTTAATATATGGCATAAAAAGGAAGAAGAAGAAAAAGGATTTTCACAACAGTCTCTATGAACAACAAGTATGAGGAAGCTCAACAAATTTTGTGCACTGATCTCACAAATTAAAAGCAAATGGATGGTAAATAAATTCAAGCAGCCACCACTCTTACCAGTCCAACAAATCAAGGACAACGTACAACAATACAGACCTTTCCTTTCAAATGCAAAAAGAAAAGTACAAGAAAGCTTTGGTTTCTCAAAGCCACTGCAATTTTGAGGTTAACAATAAACAATCTATATCAGTGCTTAACATCTTAGTTACCTGGTCCTCGTATACTTTTGGCTCATCTATGCCGTTACGTAGCATAACAAACCCAACCCCTAGAGGAGATTTGTTTCACTTTATAACCATACCAAAATAGAATAAGAATTCCCGAAACATATTTAGACATCCGGGACAAAGAGTCATGTCAGTCAAACAAATTATTATATTTATCGCCCCAGACCCATACAAATTAGCACATCAAGTTTATGAGCACCTACTTCACGGGTAATAGGGTGCTATGGCAGTGTCTATCCTGGTAATGAACATGACAATTTAAATACCAGAGGATATTTTATTTGAAAACAGAGATGACACATATATTTATGAAATCTGCACAAGAATAATACAATGGGAAAGACGAACTTTTAAGGTGGTATAAAAACAAAAGAGGCAAAGTGCGAAAGAAAGAGAAAATGAAGTCTTGGAAGCACATACCAATAGACCTCGACATTGCAAGGACCCCGAAAACACGATGTCCATTCCACTGAATTACTTTGCCGCCAGCTACTTCAATTCTGGCATATTCATCTTCCCGATTTGGCTAATAGATGGAAGAGAACAAAATTAGCTAGAGCTGGATAAAGACAGTGCAACACACTAGGCACAATGAACAATTTTTTTTTTATTCCTTCTTTAATATTGCTCAAGACTGTCTAATCCAGTATAACAAACATTATGGCATGTTTAGTAATTTGGACTGAATAGAATAAAAAAATATTAAAGAGAGACAATTCAAAATTTAGTAATTGTTGTGTGCTGCTGAATCCAAACTACAAATTACCAAACATGCCATGACACAATACAGATTAAAATTACATTCTTAGTTTATGATCCACAGATAGCGCCATATGTTCTTTACCTATGGTACTACCAATTACTAAACATTCCATGACGTTATCGAGATTGAAATTACATCCTTACTTTATGATCCACAGATAGCGCCATGGGTTCTTTACCACGGCATAGGACAGCCCTTGAATCACCACAATTAGCAACTACGATGTGCGACGAACAAACTATGGCAACAACAGCAGTCGATCCAACAGTTTCTGGAGCAACAGGTTCAAGACTAGCTTTCCCTCCAATCTCATCATCAACCTTGAGAAAACATTTAGTTAATGCTCTTCTCCATTGTTCTTCACAATTATCCTTACTATTTCCACCATTCAGATTGGCCATAATAACTTCCAACTCCTCAGCCAAAGCAGAATGAATGCGATCCCGACAATAATTTGCAACCTGAACATAAAGTTTTAAGTAATATATCTCATACAACCGTTTTACATCAAACAGCTTTGGATAAGCTAAAAAGGCTACTTTTAAGTAACTCTTTTTTGCCAAACATGTTGGTATAAGTTACATTTTCTTAAAAAAAAAAATCCAGTACAAAATCTATCTTTGTTTTTACAGTGACTTAGTTAATTTTTTTAGCTTGCCAAACATGTTGGAAGTATTGCAACAGGGGTGTGTGCTGGGAAGGGAGGTACCTGAGAGCCTCCATGACCATCGTAGACTCCAAAAAAGTGGGCCGTTAAATGACTTAACGGCTGAGTCATTCCATCATGTACATGATCACCAATTAGCATTTGCAGAGGAACTTTCAGTAACCTGGGCACAGTCGCAACTGCATCTTCCATTTCTGGTCTTCGACCACAAATAGACGTGAGTCCCCAGAGAGGTACATAATCAACCTCAAAAATGCTGTGGCTTGCTCTTCCACTTAACCCTTTCTCCAAGTGAACAACAACTGTAGAAGACTTTGAGTTTGCACCGTCTACAATATTTTTCCCTTCATCTACCGCCAGAGATAGAGAATCAACCACAATCCCACTAACAATTGGCTCTCCCAAATATCTGGTTTTTGCAATAGGATCAATATCAACAAAATTTGGTATTCCTGTTTCAGAATTGATCTCAAAACCCAATAGTTCATCACCGCATATGCTACTAGTATCACTCATCACAGATAAAGAACATGAGCTATCAAGAACTTGATCGCCCTCCAATGATGAGGAACCATCCTCTTCCCTTTTCCCGACAACAACATCAGTTGCAAGCCAGTTGTTTTCATCTTCAGACATGATAACCAACCTGGAAACCCCTTCACTCCGATTATCTTCAGTCCCCGAGAACCCCGTAAAATTACTAACTTCACTTCCTGAATCACCAAAACTACAAACATCATTTTCACCATCTACGGAGTTAGCCAAACTTTGAGTCTCGGAATCCATGTACACACTTGCTGTGTCAGCCATCATCGGCAGCTCTGTTACATCCATACAACTTTCTACACTAGCGGTGTCACAGATCAATTTACTTAAGATAAATGGCACAGCAACCGTTGGACGCATCTCCCCCATCAAAATCACTATCTAAACAATAGAAGTTGCTCTCCTGTACCTCAAAAATTATACAACCTGCCATTGTTAAACTAATTCATTAGCTTCCCTATCAATCAATAAACCAGTTTCTTCACTTTCAGGATTGATTGGGGAGAGGGGGTTCGGGGTGAGGTGGTCTCGTTCAGCTATGGATGCTTTAAATAGAAATGGGTAGTCAGACCTAGTGACTGAAAATAAAACACCAACTACCACTTCCACAAAAAATTCTCCATATATAGAAAGGTGAAACTGATTTGTTTGAACCTTATCTTAATTTCTTATTCTCTGGATACTTCTGTAGCTACCTCCATAAATTACCATGAAAAAAGAAAAAAGCAAAAAAAAATATAAAAAATCCAGAAGATCCTTCAAATCCACTCAATTTACGCAAACAACACACAAAAAGCAAAACAAGAAATCGATCTCAGCACTTGATCGTTAAAGAACAGAAGGGTTCATGTGAAAGAACCTAGTAAAGGCAAAGAAAAGTTACATGAATCACAGGGAAAATTGAAAAGGATAGAACCCCTTTTGGAAATAAAAATCGAGTAACCTGGATCTGAGGCAATCCATGTCAACCCTTCTTGAAATCTTGAGTTCAGCCCATCTTTTTCTATCGTAACTCTCTCTTTCAACAAATAAATTGCTTAACTTGTTCAGTATAAAGTCAAGAAACAGTAATAATAATAATTAATAATCAAATGAAAGTTAAAGACGTTGAAAAGAGTAACTACAGCAGCTACTACCTAATTTTTTTTTCTTTCACCGTCAGACTTCATTACAATTCAGACCCACCTTCACTTTTTCAACGTCTGTTGGAAACAGAGGGAAATTACTGAAGGAAGAAAAACAAGTAAAGTAACATTTTGTAAATATTATAAACAGCATCTTTGGCCGGGGCATAAGTAACTTTTCTCCATGATATACTTTTTTAAGTAAAAAGTACTTATTTTTAACATAATTATTAAAAGAATTATTTGTTTTTGTGATTGCATCCACCGTGAAGAAAGAAGATTAGATAGCTTTGCCAGTAACTTTTTTACTTAATTAAGCATAGACAAACACAGAGACGTCGCTTTCCATGACAATTACTCTTGCCCGAATCTTGGACGATAAACAAAATGAGTGGAGACGATAGGGTGATAATAAATACTGCAATCTATTTATTAAAGAAAATATGAAAGCAATCTTGATTTAAAAAAAAAAAAAATTATTCTTCACTCCTTACACCATTAAAATTAAACCTTTCATTTTCATTTTCTTTATTTCTGTCTTTATCTCTGGATTTTCTTTATTTCTCTAACATCTCTTTCATTATTTTCTATGATTATGTCGTATCATTTTCCTATTGAGTGGGCATTTCAAAGAAGTTTTCCAAGAGAGGTCAACAAAGAATTATATAAAAAATATATATTATATGATAAAATTAATATAAAGTTACACCATTATAAATAAAATTTATTGTTAGAGTAACAAGTTGATCTCTAATATTATTTAAAAAGAAAAGTTAATTCTCAACTTTTTATTATAACGTGAAACTAGTTTTGACAACGAAAATATTTTGTAAATAACCCATAAAAAGTATGAGAAATATTGGTTCGAGGATAAGCTGATAATAATTAATTGAGTTTGAAAAGAGAACAAATTGCAAGAAAATAAAAAAAAGAAATTTCATTTTATCATTTTCTTCATTGAAAATAAAAATTCATTTCATTTTATAATTGAGTCTCAAAGCTTTACAAGTCTAATGGCCGCCTAGTTCTAGGCAGAAAAAAAAAGACATTTTCTTATTTTTTTAGTTGTTTTATAGCTATTAAATAAATAAAATAATGGAGCCAAACAATTAAAATCACATATACTATAATTACTTAATAATTTCACAACTAAACAATTTCCAAAATTTCAAAATCTAGGCAATTGGAAATTAAAAGCACAAAAACATTTTTGAGGTAAAATAAGTCGAAGATACACTAATTTAGTGCCTAGGCCAACAGAGTCCGAGGTCTAACAATTGACTTCGAAAAAGTTGGTATGCCTTTTGACGCCTAGACCTGCATAAAACGGTTAAAGAGAAGTTGACCACCTTTTCCATACCTTGTCATTATGTAGGATGTTATGAAAGTGCATCACGCTTGGACAACACATTTTCACATCTTGTGGAGCGTTACTGAATGGTGCTATTAATTTCGTTCGATTGTCTCTCTCTACATCCCTAGGTAACACATTTTCACGTCTCTTGGAACACTGCTAAAAGTTGCTATCAATTTCATTCGATTGTCTCTATGTGTACCCCTACAAAACATTTAATTTAAAACTGCCACAAAGCATGTAACTAATGAAACTATGAAGGATTTATCCTAAAGCTAAAAGAAAAACATAGAAAATAGTTAT
>CAIGRO010121818.1:0-24387 GCA_903798355.1 Fraxinus baroniana | reverse complement strand
TAACGATTTTATGAACGGAATGAAAGAGTTTATTGTAATCCGCAACAAAAATGGAAGGTTTGGGACCGACGCTACAATTACATATAAAGATTTGGGACTTCGACCAAAAAATTAAAGGTTTGGGACTGACCTGCAATTATATATAAAGGTTTGGGACTTCGGCCGCAAAAATTAAAGGTTTGGGTGTAATATGCAACAAACTGAAAGGTTTGGGACCGGATCTGCAATTTTCCCTTGTTTAACAGTTGTACCTTGCTCAACTAGTTTGCCACTGAAAACTTTTCCCATTACGACGTCGCCTGACCAAAATTGACAATACGTGACTGGAGTAATCTCAGCCGTACAATAATCCACTTTAATATTAAATCATTTTCTCCACCTTTCTTTCTGGAGAGAGATATACACACACAAATACATACAGACGTCATATATATGTCTTAGAGAGAGAGAGAGAGAGAGAGAGGGAGAGAGAATATTGGGTTAATCAGAGAAACGATTGGTTGGATTGGCCGTCCCGGTTGTATTACTCGTCACAGCTTTGTAGAGAGAGGATTAGAGGAGAAAATTTTCCTCTTTTTATGTAAAAGTTGGAGGCGGATTATTGTGTAAATTTGAAGGGATCGGAACTGCGAGTTTTGCAAAATGAAGATTGAAAATGTTAATTGGTGAGTATTTGAGCTCCGATCTTGTCGTGAAGTTTCGAAATTTAGGGTTTTTAAGTAGAGATGGATGTGGATTCAACTATGACTACAGAGCCCGAGCTGGATAACGATTCATCGGCCCAAAAAACCGCCGGGGAAGATTCGGAACAGCTTACCACTGCTCCGGAATCCCCATCGACTAATCAGCAACCACCTTTGCAGCAGCAGCAACAACATAGTAGTAATAACAGTAGTAGCATTAGTAATATCAATAGTGGCGTGGGTGCTGCAGTGCTTGCGGGACCGCGATGTGCCCCTACTTACAGTGTGGTGAATGCAACTATGGAGAAGGAGGAGGATGGGCCGGGTCCCAGGTGTGGCCACACGTTGACGGCTGTGCAAGCCGTAGGGGAAGAGGGGACTCCTGGCTATATTGGCCCGAGATTGATTCTTTTTGGTGGGGCTACTGCTCTTGAAGGGAATTCTGCTGCCCCCGGAACTCCTACCTCCGCTGGAAGTGCTGGGATTCGTATGTTTGCTTTAATCTTTGAGATTTTTATTTGTTCAGGATTATTGAGATGTTCTGTGTTTAATTGTAGTCATTAATGTAGAAAGATGACGTCTTGCCCATATTTTCTTGTTTTATTAAGTTGATCGGAATGACTTCTCTGCTAATCACCTGCAAATATTTTTGAGTTCAAGTTTGGATGCTCTCACCCGAACTCTTGGCTTTAGGTTCCCTGTTCTTGTTTTTTGAATGGTTTAGTAGAATATTATTTAGTTCGGTTGCAGTTGAATTGGAATGCTTGCTTTCTGTTCAATTCATTTATACAGACAAAACACGGACAGAACTGGGACTGTAGTGGCTAGAAAGATAGAGACCTTAGCTATACTTATTTGAAGTTGTTTGAGTGAGTATTAACTGTTTCCCTGTCAAAGTTATGAAGATGGACTCATGGAATTTGGATTGTTCTTTTCATGTTCGCTCGTTGCAATACTGGATTTTGAGGGGACTCTATATTTGTAGCTCTGCTGAGATGTTATTATATCTAATTTTCAGTTGATTTCAAGTAACAAGATAAATATTTCCTTATTGAAAATTGTCGAGGAAAGGAAGGATGAACAGAAAGTTCTATCATTATAAAAAATCAGCAAGACCTGATTTATTAACTGGTAACCGTGTCATTGTCTTGCAATCAAAATGTGGTCTCTCTCTTTCTCTCTCTCAATTGAATGAAGCACCTTCCTTAAACATGAGGCATGTTTTATGCAATATATGATAGAGAGAATGATGATGCTAAACTCTTTTCTCGTTTCAAAATTAGAATAGACACTTAAAAAAACATGTTATATGTAATAAACTTTAAATGACGTTATAGGTTCTATTTTTCAGGGTTAGCGGGGGCTACTGCTGATGTGCATTCTTATGATGTGTTGACAAATAAATGGTCTCGGTAAGCTTAAATTGACGATAACTTGTTCAGTACAATCTGTACTCAACTTTGGTGTTTTCTAGTTTTTGCTTATCTTAAATTGGAACTGTCATAATGTGGTAACACGCTTTTAATAACTCCTCAGAGTTACCCCTATCGGAGAACCACCTTCACCAAGGGCAGCACACGTGGCAACTGCTGTTGGCACCATGGTTGTCATACAGGTATGTTGACATATGGAGATGTTGAAGAGTTCACTTGATATATATTATATTATGATCAGGCACTTATTGTTGTTGTCCATCATAGGGTGGAATTGGCCCAGCTGGTTTGTCTGCTGAGGATCTTCATGTTCTGGACCTCACACAACAACGGCCACGGTGGCATAGGTTAGCCTCTTCATGGCATAAATAGCCCATATAAATACTAGTGAATAAACACGAGAAAATGCACACAATACATATTTACAAATATATTGTTATGAGATAACCTGGGACTGTTCTTAATATTCCTTTAGGGTTGTGGTCCAAGGCCCAGGACCAGGGCCACGCTATGGACATGTCATGGCTTTGGTTGGGCAAAGATATCTCATGGCTATTGGTGGAAATGATGGTTAGTACTGTGCAGAATTTGTTCTCTTGCATGAATGTTGTAACTTCAGAGAGCATTAATTTGTTACGTGATTTTTAGGTAAACGGGCTTTAGCTGATGTTTGGGCATTGGACACTGCTGCCAAGCCATATGAATGGCGAAAATTGGAACCAGAGGGTGAAGGTCCGCCTCCATGCATGTGAGTTTCTGGTTTTTCCTCTTTCAGCTATGCTTTATTTCCCTCTGCCTGTTCTGTCTATCTAGGTCTTTTCCTTTCGACATGAGAATTTCCTTCCCCATACCTTACTTTGTCTGCTCATACTTTTATCTGAACATTCCTTGAATTTACTTAGAGTGTGTTTGGTGCACATTAAAATTAGAAAATGCATTTTTTTGAAGTGATGTGTGTGGTTGAAAAAGAAGGAAAAGTTAATGATGTGATGGAAAATATTATTTTATTGAAGAATATGTGGTTGAAAATGAGTAGAAGAATGAGAATGAAAAAAATAATGTGGGACAAACAGGGCCTAAATGCTAATTCAAATTCAACTATGAAAACTTCCACCTCATCATTATATTTAGAGTGTGTTTGGTGCACATTAAAATTAGAGAATGCATTTTTTTGAAGTGATGTGTGTGGTTGAAAAAGAAGGAAAAGTTAATGATGTGATGGAAAATATTATTTTATTGAAGAATATGTGGTTGAAAATGAGTAGAAGAATGAGAATGAAAAAAATAATGTGGGACAAACAGGGGCTTATATAGAACTCTGTATATTCTTTGATTATGGCTAACTTCTGCATGAATATACCATTTAGGAAACAGATGCCTAGTGGATAAAATTTTTGCCTTTTCACTATTTATCTTTTCTTTAGAAAAATGCTTACCTTTTTAATTGTATGGCATATAGTTGATCCGGGAATATGTCAGAATGGTTTACATCCATGGAAGGCTGTTGCTAAAATGAATGTCTCATACATTGAGGTTTTATTTTGCCAATTAGCATGGGGACCTAGTTACCTCTTTTCATTTTCTTAATCGATTGAGTATTAAGGGTGTGTTTGAGCCACATTATTTTGGAAGAATGTATTTTGAAATAGTAGATTGATAGAGAATGTATGGTTGAAAAAGAAGGAAAGAGTTATTGATGTGATGAAAAATATTATTTTATTGAAGAATATGTGGTTGAAAATGAGTAGAAGAATGAGAATTAAAATTTTAATGTGGTCAAACAGGGGCTAAGTTATTTATGTCGTTGAAGACCTTAACCTGAATCTTCTGGCTAGTTAGATTTTAGCATCTATTAGTTGTATCACTAATCAATACTCTAGACCCTCCTTGTGCAATTTAAGTATTCTAGACAGTAAAGGCAACTAACATTTGATAACTAAAAGTGGTTCACTTCACTTATTGCCCATTTCCAGAAGTACTTTACACCATTTGAAAAGAATGTTTGTAACCCGTTGCTTTATATTAGGCTACAGACTTGTAATGCATTGACTGTTTTGATGAGCATTACAAATCTGGCTGCTGATGTATTGCAGAACAAAGTTTGTTCTTTAATAAATACCTCCTGTATTTACGGAGTTCCTTAATCAAATGAAAAGGTGTCTGTTTAGTGGTGCTGTGGTACAGTTGAATTGGTCTTTTATATGATATCATTTACCATTTTTATGGGAGTTATGCGGATTAAGTGGGGAACTATGCTTTTTTTTTTTTTGTTAATGGCGAAGTGTGTGTGATCTTTCAAAAGCACGTGATCTTTGGAACTTGAGGATGCAGAGTTAAAAAAGAACCACTTGAATGGGGAAAACTATTCTAGGAAGCAGTTTTGGGTCTCCACCCTATTCTGGACTTACTTACTCATAGCGGTTTGTATTAAAAACTGAGCTTGACCCAGCTAGTCACTAACTTGGCTTCTTTGCGAGGTGATCTCAGTTTCTTACTCTTATCATTGTTTCCATTGTGTGAACTAGGAGAGTGCCATGTTGAAATGGTTGAACTGCAAAGTGTAAGTCTTTTCTGTTAATTAGTGTGTAAAATTGTAAATAATGAAGATGGGATATCCTTTTACACGACATTTCATGAAATATGGACTGCGAATGGGTATGTACAGCTGTACATGCATGTAACTAGAATGATTGTTTATGATCTTTTATTTGCTTGTCACCTTGCCCAGGTATGCGACTGCTAGCGCCCGCTCTGATGGTCTTCTTCTACTATGTGGAGGGAGGGATGCGAATAGTGTGGTTAGTGCTATTTCTGATTACACATAATGGGCGATGTTGATATAATTAGGTTCACTAGCTTTTCTTTATCGTTTGTTAGATAATGGAAATTCGATAAGTTTTCCTTGTCAATAAAATTTTGTAAGTGCTTTTTTATAATGGGCCACGTCTTGGCACTTTGTACTGACCGCCTTGTTTGAACACTTCTATACATATAATCTTCTGCAGCCGCTGGCAAGTGCTTATGGGCTCGCCAAACATAGGGATGGTCGTTGGGAATGGGCCATTGCTCCTGGTGTCTCACCGTCTCCCAGATATCAACATGCTGCAGTAAGTTCTTTCATTGAGTAGTACTCTTTGTATTCCATCTTTTTCTTGGCAGAACTCATAATTTATATCCTGGTGTTTCTAGGTTTTTGTTAATGCTCGTCTTCATGTATCTGGAGGGGCACTTGGTGGTGGACGCATGGTAGAAGACTCATCGAGTGTTGCTGGTACTTTTATTTATTTCGTTTTCTTTTATTATTTTCTTTATCTTTTTCCAAATCCACTGAAAATCTAACACTGTTTTAAAAGCTTGTGCATTACATCAAGCTCTTTCTAGAAATTTATGTGATTGTTTTTCTGTGTAGTTTTGGACACTGCAGCAGGAGTTTGGTGTGATACAAAGTCTGTTGTCACTACTCCAAGGACTGGCAGATACAGTGCTGATGCTGCTGGTGGGGATGCATCGGTAGAATTGACAAGGCGCTGTAGGCATGCTGCTGCTGCTGTTGGTGACTTGATCTTTATCTATGGTGGTCTCCGTGGTGGTAAGTTGGTTTTTGAGGCGGTAATAGTCAGTAATGTTTTAGTTATTTCCTCTCTGATAACATGATTTTTCCTGATTCCCTTGCAAGACATCGAGTCGTTTAACTTGATGCAAAAACTATCGAGTATGCTTTTAATTTTCTTTATGAAAGCTATTGGGACTCTAGATATATGTGTTTAATGTTACTGAAGAGGATTCTTGAATCTTGATGTATGCGGCTAATGTCATAAATTGTGGCCTCTTTTCTTGAATTCAATTATTTTTGTTAACTGTAAATATTACTAGCTTATCACAGTCCATCTGGTCAGATTATTCATGCTATGCCCTTCCAACATTAAGCTCTATTTTCAGAGTTCAATGTACAAAAATGCTACCTCATAGTTCTTCTTATTACCCATCACTTATTAAAACGGCCTGGAGAATATGAGAATCTGTGAATAGCAACTGTATTTGGAAAATGTGAGATTTACTTGATTTCTAACGGTGAAAATTAGTATAAGTTGGATGCATGTAATTGAAAAGGAAAGATGGCAGATTTCTCCTATTGAAAATTATGATGTAGGTGTACATGTTCTGGATATTAGGTAAAAAGGACTTGATTTTACATTGGGGGTCATGGGAGAATGTGATGTGAATTTTTATCATATGCTGTTTGAATTGAGTTCGTAGTAAAAGGTACATAAAACTCGAGTCACTAGGGATCAAATGGTCAAGATATGCAGTAAATATACATGTCCATGACATTGACACCACATGTACATATGAGAAAGTGAGTTATGAGATCTCAATGGATTCAAACCCTAAAACATTGAGAATGGCATACTTTAATTTGTAAATACAGACAATAATATAACACTGCTATTTGCTTCGGTCACTGAGGTTCTGAAAGAAGTGACATTGAGTTACCATCATGAGTTTAGAAGCTCGTTATAATTATCGTTTACTGAATATGAAGATGCTCAACAAATTTGACATGCTTAATTGTGCTTTCTGTGACTAAGACGATAGCCTTACTCTTTTGAATGATTGTGAGCATCATTTATTAATTGCCCAAGTGGTGTGAATACTGAAAACTGAGGAAGAACCATGGCAGGGTTGTCATTTATGTTGTTCCTATAGGTGGCATGTTGAGAAGTTGTTTATCATAGATAAGTCAATTGAGTTGTTCGTGCAAGTAGCATGTTAAGATGTTTGTTTAAACTACAATCTGCTATTGCCCAAGTTCATCTTCTGGAACATTGTTCGTATGTTTAACTACATGCACACATTCACTCAGAGCCTTCTTTACATGGGTCTGTGTCTATAGTCCCATGCCCCACTTCATAACTCATTTCTGTTACCACTTACGAAGTACAAGTGAAATTGATGTTTCATATTTTTCGTCTTTTTCTCAGGTTTTATGTTTCACCTTACTCTCAGGAGATTAGATGTTCCTAGTTCCTGGTCTGGTTATTGTCTCAGATTGTATATTTGGTAGATTTGGGATAGTGGCAATGTTCAAAAGTCTCAATAGGGTACCAAGGCATTTTGCCTATGTGATGCTGAGTCGTAAGCCTGAGGACACGATAAAATCTATAAAAAAGAAAACAAAAAACCCTTAGAACATTGTAGACTATAAAAAATAGCCCCAAAAGCAGAGATTAACAATAAGAATTCCGAAAGACACGACAAACAATTGCATACCTTAGTTGCCCTAAGGCTTAGTCTTGAGACTCAGCCTTGACAAATAGCAAGTTGTGTCAGCTTTGAGGCATTTAATGAAAGCCTCATGTGAGTTGTACCTCAGGCGTAAGCCTCAATTATCGTTTCTAAACAATGGATAGTTGAATTCAATAGATCTATAAAAACACAATTTTGTATATGGGCTAGTGCAGTATTTTTAAGTTATTTGAGTATGGAATCAAATGGTACTGATCATTGACATGTTTGATTCCGTAGGGGTGTTGCTGGATGACTTACTTGTCGCTGAGGATCTTGCTGCTGCTGAAACAACTAGTGCAGCTTCTTATGCAGCAGCTGCAGCTGCAGCAACCAATGTGCAGCAAGGGAGGTTACCAGGTAGATATGGTTTTATTGATGATGGAACAAGCCCTCAGGCGCCTGGCGCTGCTGCTGATGGTGACGTGATAGTAGGAACTCCTGTTGCTCCCCCTGTAAATGGGGATATGTATACTGATATTAGCACAGAAAATGCAATGCTTCAAGGTTCCCGGTATGTTTGCTACTAAATGCTGCAATGCTTTGTGCTCTGTAATTTACAATCTGTTTGGTAGTTAGGCTCTTTGAGTCACTTCAAGTTCTGGTATTAAATGTGGCATGCTTTTCAGAAGACAGAACAAAGGTGTTGAGTACTTAGTTGAGGCTGCAGCAGCGGAAGCTGAAGCTATTACTGCTACGTTAGCTGCTGCTAAAGCTCGGCAAGTTAATGGGGAAATTGAACTTCCAGATAGGGATCGGGGGGCTGAGGCCACCACCCCCAGTGGAAAACAGATCTCTACCTTGATTAAGCCAGATTCTGCAGTGTCTAATAATTCTACTTCAGCTGGAGTTAGGCTTCACCACCGTGCTGTTAGTATCTAGATGGTTAATGAATTCAAGTCTATTTCAATTCGGTCAAAGCTCAGTTGGTAAAAGGTTTCTTTATATGCCATTAATACATCTGCAGGTCGTTGTAGCTGCAGAGACTGGTGGTGCTTTAGGTGTGGCCAGACAGCTTTCAATCGATCAATTCGAAAATGAAGGCAGACGTGTCAGTTATGGAACTCAAGAAAATGCAATGGCAGCTAGGAAACTTCTAGATCGACAAATGTCCGTTAATAGTGTACCGAAGAAGGTATTTTTTTTTCCTTCCTCCATATTATAATAAGCCTTAGTTTCGCTCCCATTATTCCCCATTAAATTATAATTCATTTTTTCTCTCTTCTTATCAATCACGCATTCTTTAACAAAATAATATTACACAAAAATAAAAATAAAAATTCTTCTTTTTTAACCACACATTCATTAAAAAATTACTATTCCTCTCATTATAATGTGGAATAATGGGGGCCAAACGGGCTATAAATCATATCATGTTGGAATTTCAAGTGATCTATTCCTGTCTTTATCACGATTAAGAAATATCAGTAATTTCTGAGTTTTTAATGATGTAAAATTTACTTTTAGTTTTAACTTCAGTTCTAGCTTGATAATATCGCTGGAACTTTTTTGATATAATCTGTTTATTTGCTGTGGTTACAATGGCATCGTGACAATTCTATTTCATTTTGTTGGTTATGGTAAAATTTATTGTATTATGTTAGAATCGTGGCTTCTCTCTTCCACTCTCCAGGTGATTGCTCACCTTTTAAGACCTCGTGGTTGGAAACCTCCAGTTCGCCGACAATTTTTCTTGGATTGCAACGAGATAGCAGATCTTTGTGATAGTGCTGAAAGAATATTTGCAACTGAACCTAGTGTACTACAGCTCAAGGCTCCTATTAAGATATTTGGTGATTTGCATGGGCAATTTGGGGATCTTATGCGCCTTTTTGATGAGTATGGATCCCCTTCAACTGCAGGGGATATAGCGTAAGTTTCAGACTTCACAACATCCTTCTATATGTCTTAGGTCCCCAACCAGATTCTCAAGTTCTTGGATACAGTTTCATTTATCTAGATTTCTTAAAAACATGCTGCTGTTTGATTTGAAGTATTACATTTGTTTTTAAACTTTATTGACCTCTAATGTGTGGCTAATTTTGCATTGATGACTATCAGATATATTGATTATCTCTTCTTGGGCGATTATGTTGATCGAGGCCAACACAGCTTGGAAACCATAACCCTACTCCTAGCTTTGAAGGTACTTTTCTTTTCTGTCAGTGGTAGAGTGCTATGATTTTATATTTGCTTCGTGGTATATTAATACGTGTTTTCATGTGTAGGTTGAGCATCCGCTTCAGGTGCATTTGATTCGTGGAAATCATGAAGCTGCAGATATCAATGCACTTTTTGGTTTTCGAATTGAGTGCATTGAACGCATGGTAATGATTTAATTTTGTTAGTTAGTTCTTTTTTATGTCTGAATAAAGCTGTAGACCTTATGATCACGCCGTGCAGGGTGAAAGAGATGGAATCTGGACATGGCATCGAATAAACAGATTGTTCAATTGGCTCCCCCTGGCAGCATTGATTGAGAAAAAAATTATTTGTATGCATGGTGGTATAGGAAGATCAATAAACCATGTAGAACAGATTGAGAGTATTCAGCGCCCAATTACAATGGAAGCAGGATCGATTGTCCTTATGGACTTGTTATGGTTGGTGAATGCCATCACTATATGTTTTCAATATCATTCTTCTAATTTTCCTCTGTTCTATTCTTACTCGTGAATTTTTCTGGTAGGTCTGATCCCACTGAAAACGACAGTGTAGAAGGATTAAGACCGAATGCAAGAGGTCCAGGATTGGTTACCTTTGGGGTGGGCACTTCTCTCATTTTTTTTTTTTTTTTTTTGCCCCCAAGAATAGCTCCAAATATTGATTATTTTGGTCTTAATGTTGTGTTTATCAATTTGTTGGAATTATATGAATCTTTTTGGGGGTTGGGGTTTGAGGGTGGGATGAGGGGCTGATGTTCAGGCTATGAATTATGCTATATCCTAGCTTTGATAATTGTTTGGAGTCAGAAAATTAGTGGAGAGTACAAGTCAAAGAGCAGCTATAGTTTCAAGTTTCTGATGAATCAGGAAGCAATTGAACGATATGCAAATTAATACCATGGCATGCCACACGATTCTTCGAGCCAGTTAGTTTTTTGGACATTTCCTATTCTTTTGTTTTTAATTGGTGGATTTGTGAAATCCCCTAGTTATTATGGTCAAAAGCTACGATTCAACTGTCAATAAGAATAGAAGTATGGCAGTTCAATAGTATTTAGCATGTTTATAGTAGGTTGGATGATACTTACCCCAGAAACTTTTAGCCTCTGTTAACTGATTGAGGATGATAAAGGTGAATGCGACAATTTGGTTTACTTTACTAGAGACCTAGGCTTCTCTCTAAATTCTCTCTAAATTTACTTTGAAGTCTATTTAATAAAATTACGTGAGATGCAAGTTAATTTTGGACTGATATTTCTTCCCATAACAAAATCCTGGAGTTTAGGGAGATTATTTTGAAGTCACAATCATGAATCCACATGCTTGTTCCATTGGAAAAAGTAAGTAGTGCTGTGAAGTATATTCTGGGCTTTGTCTACTGGATTTGAGAGGTCGTCCTGTATCTGATGCGTGCCTAAAACAGAAAGGTACTTAGTGGACTCTTCTAAGGACTGATGCTGACGTAATTGGATGGGACTTTTGGAAATACTATGCTATGCTAAGCTTGCTATGCTAAGCATTGTTGGCCCCTATGACGTATAAGAGTTATCCTTTCCATGAGTGATTGTCATTGTTTCAAGTGATATCGGCTGTACGCATTGCTTGTTTCTGTCACATTAATGCCAAACAAATTATGTTTAAAATTGAAATAAATACAATGCATATGTATAAGAGTTGGCCTTGTTATACTGTATGCCCCTGTTTGGTCTCCGTTGTGATTTTGGAAGAAATTTTATTATGGAATAGTTATTTTTTGGAAAATATGTCGTTATAATAGAAGGAAGTTTTTTGGGTTTACGTGTAATATTATTGTATTGAAGAATGTTTGGTTGAATATAAGAAAGAGAAAAATGTATTTTTTGGATGATGGAGCCCAAACAAAGGCTATACTTACCCATTTATGATCAGTTTCAGCTGTTGATTATGAATTTTCTTTAGCAAAAGATTATTCTACCCGTTAGAGAAATATTCAGTAACTACAAGGAACTTCTATAATATATCATGACAATTTTTGCTTCATTTAAACAATATGAAGTGCTTCTATTATTCTGCCCCAAAGTGTTGGATAATTTATCTTCTTGTACAAGGATATGAATGGTGAATGGTATTTTTGAATGTTCCTTAGGTCTTATATTCAAGTTCAAGATTATAATATCTCAGGTGCAACTATATTATGGTTTAGTCCATAATTTGATGCTTGTACGTAAGAAAATGAGATTTTATTTATTTATTTATTTATTTATTGCTAGTATCTCTATCAATTTTAACATTATGCGATGTTCATCTTTGCAGCCTGATCGTGTAATGGAATTTTGTAACAACAATGATCTACAATTGATTGTTCGGGCTCATGAATGTGTGATGGATGGATTTGAAAGATTTGCTCAGGGGCATTTAATTACTATCTTTTCAGCAACCAACTACTGTGGTATGTCCTGATATATTGACTATTTACTCATTGTTAGACGATTCTCAACCATTCAATTCTTGCCTTTTGATTTGATATGGCTCTCTGGAATTTTTATTTTCGACTTCTTCAGGTACGGCAAATAATGCTGGAGCTATTTTAGTTTTGGGTAGAGATCTAGTGGTGGTTCCAAAACTAATTCATCCATTGCCGCCTGCAATTTCATCTCCGGAGACCTCTCCTGAACGCCAAATAGAAGACACATGGATGCAGGTTAACTTTACTTTTGGTCTCCAATATGTTCATGTTCACAATCAAGGGGAATTGCACCGTCGGTCCCCAACCTTTCATTATAGTTGCATAATGACTCCCCTTAACATCAACTTTCCAAATCTATGGACAATTGTCAGATGTCCCCCACCTGCCCAACTTCGTGTAGCTAAATTTTGATTCCCAACTAGGGCTGATGCCCAGAAATTGGAAGTGAGGCATGTTTCCATTAGGGCCAATTACCGATTTAAAAAATTTGGACCTTTTTCCTTTCTTTTTAAATTTTTTTAACTGGGACCTATTGCGCAACTTTAATGCAACATTAGGGACCAACTTACTACTGGGACAAGTGATTGGGCCAATGATTCAATTTTCCTTTCAGTCCACGTCTTCTTGTCTCCTGCTGATGTCATATCTTTGTTTCTGTTGTGAAACTAGGAGCTCAATGCTAACAGACCGCCTACACCAACTAGGGGCCGTCCTCAAGTGACTAATGATAGAGGTTCTCTTGCTTGGATTTAGATTTTGCTCCCAGATTGCTTTCCTGTACTTCCAGGCTATGCTAACGCTTGGAAATTTCCAGTGATTTGTACATAGCATGACTCCATGTTGAGGATTCTGCATAGATAAGGTATTCTATCTTAGAGGTATGAAGGCCCTTGAATTCCCACGTGTATCTTTCACACACTGGAGTGCCTTCGGAAGATAAAGATGAAGAGTTTGAACATGTTGCAAGCGGCTAGTTGTAGACTACATTTGTTGTGCTGAAAGCAGTTCAGGATTTCCAAAAGCTGTACATGATCCACAACTGTTAGAAGTCAGTGTCATTTCTTCCTTAGAGTGGGTAGACTTGTTTTGTTTTTCGTCATTACGTAGGTGTATTATTGTTTATGCACATTATTATTATTTGTGTTGTAAAAGGACTTGAGGTTCGTGTACGAGGTTGGTGAGATAGAATCATAATCATGTTTGTTCATGTATAATACAGGTTTTGCTGTGTAATTTCTGTTTGTACAATGTAAAAAGCTAAAAACCTTCGTGTGAAGATAAGAAGCTGTTTCTGCTCCCTCGTGCCCAAATGACTGTTAAATCAAATTTTGACCATTTTATTGACAGACGTGAAAGTAAATACATAGAGGCCTTTATAGGGATACTGTACAACTGCTACTCAGCATCTATTTACTGGTCTGAACGACTGAACGTAATCTTCTGTCTTGAGCATCATAGGCTGAATCTCTCCTTGACCTGCAAAAATACCAGAAAAATTCCTTCTGTCACGTTCTTTCCGATGGAATGCATATTCCTCCCTGAATCTTGCGAAAACGAACTTATGCTCACCTTTTTTCCACCTTTATACTGTCCCTCCAACAGGAAACGGTGATAACATAGGGGCCATCAACAATCAAGAAATTTAGTATCTTGTGCACATTCCGAAGATTGGCAGAGCGAGTGGATTTGTTTTGTGAGCAGTGCGTTATGACCCATATGAAGCCATAACCATTGTCTTCTCACAACATACAAGGTTAGTGAGCGTTTAAACCATGTCTAGATTTGAATATAATGGCATTATGGCAATGTACAAGTATGGTTTCTTCCTCATCCTAAATCAATCTACAAATTTCAATGGTATTTAATATAATTGGTTGATTTCCGTATGCTTTATATCAATCCCACACATCTTTTTTATTTTGATTGATTATTATTCCTTACATCAGTTATAAGTAAATAAGTTTGTTTTATACGCTTATTAATATAGTGTGTATTGCTTTTAATGGTAAAAATCCTGAATTGGAAGTGATTTGAGATTAAAGGAAGGGATTTGGAGCTTAATTGGAGCATAAATGGTTGAATTGAAGAGCTACTGAGCAGTTGGGGACGTGATTGGCAGTTTTGAAATAGTTGATTGGATGAATTCCTAAGTTTTGGAGACTAAATGCGATATTTGGAAAGTTTGGGGACCAAGATTGGACAAGAACTTTAAGGTCGACTTGAACATTCTCAAAAATTGGTTTACATCTTTTAAGCTTGGTAATATCTCAAATCATCTTTGACAAAAACAACTTTAATCCAATCATTAAAAAACCGTCACCTATTCAGGGTGTAAATCAAAGTGTAAAGCATGTTGTCCAAGTAGTTTAATTCCTAAGATTTTGTCTATTTAAATTCAGTAAATACTATGAATAATATATTGTAAAGAATTAGAATTGAACATTTTTTTCTTTAGTAATCGAATCTAACACATCAAACATGTCATCAGTTTTTAAACTTTTTTAAATCTTGATTAATTTAAGTATCGAATTGTAATAAAATAGATATCACATTGATATCAAGACACATTCCACAAGAAAAATAGGCAAGTTACCAAGAAACTAAGGCCGTTGCAACAACTAATTACATAAACAGTCAATGTTTAAAACGGTTTAAAGTATCTGTTCCATGTTTATTTGGTTATACAAATCTCTTTTGAGAGAAGAAAGAGTGACAAACATAAGAGTAATAATCAAAATTAAGGACTTATAGTTGATAAATTAAAAGTTGGGATTCAGGAAAATTTGATCATTATGAGGTGGCAATGTAGTTTGGCTCCCAAATTAATAGAGACATCCTTTGTTTTTTGCATCCCTTAAACAAAGGGCAAATGAGCACCAAATCTTGTTGTTCATGTGTTTTCTCACCATTGGAATGGGAAATCTTGTGGTTGCTTTTTATGGGAATGTATTGTGAAGTAGTGATGAAGCTTGTCTTTCTCCGCCAGAAGTATTCGTAGGCATTGAACGAGGCGGTAGCGGCTGGTGGTGGTGGTGTGGAAATCAGCTGAGCTACTCTTGGTGGTGGCAATGCTGGAAGTGGCAGCTCCTCCCCACCCTCAATTAACTTGACAGTTTTGTTGAATTTGTTAGACCATGTTGGATTCATCTTGTTTCTTAGTCCCAAGAACTTCTTCACCATCAATCCTGATTTATCCACACTTATTATCCCATCAGCTGGTTTGCGATTCTGCTCAATCATAGACTGCACCTCCACTTCCACCTCTGCCGGTGCCGTTGCTACTACCTCCTCCTTCATGGCTGCCTCCTGAACAGTTGGCGGATTGATCAAAGTGAGGATAAGGCGGCCATCCTGGCGGCGAGCCTGGAAGCAGTTTCTTGAAGTAACAGACACAGATTCAAGAATTAATCTCCCATTTTCGCGCTGGCAGTGCATACGAAGTGAATTTACATTGCCATCGCCAATGGAAGGAATTGGCGGGGGAAATGGCCGAGGGGAAACTGTCTTGTACTTGACAACATTAAAATCTCCGAGGGATTTGGACACTTTTTCTTGGCAGTAATTTTCTGTTTTAGGAGGGTCCAAGGAAGAACCATCTGAGCCAGTTTCTGATCCAAGATTTTCAGTACAAATTTCAAGACTTTTTTGACTCAATCTGTTGGCAGATCTTTTCACAAGAGGATGAACGTAAGGTGTTGAAGAATTCTTGGATGAATCTTGATTGTTCTTTTGAGATAGAATTGAACCCCAACAATCTAATCCAGATGGGTTTTGATCCGTCTGATTCTTCTTCTCTTCTTTCTGTAATTGAATTGACCTCCAAATTTCATCCTGCCCTGTCACGTTTTCTTCATATTCTTCTTCACTTTCTGATGAAGAAGATGAATCAGCACAGTTGATCACTAGTTCTTCCGATGATGCAATCTTTTTAATGGAGAAAAACCCATTTTGTAACAGCCATTTCTTTGAAGACATATCAGCTGAAAGTGTTTTTCTTAAGGAGGCTATTGGTTTAATATCAGAATCAAGAATGGTGAGTATACCTTGTTTCTCGATGCCTTTTATTGATGTCATCTCTAAATCTTTAACTGTCTTTCTTGGGTTTTGCACTTTTGCGGGTTTTTGAGTACGAGTTGATCTCACACCTTTTCACGTACTCAGAAGACCCGCTGCCTGAAATCCCTCTATGCAGAAATGTGATTGGCTAGAGGAGGATAAGTGTAGAGTATGATTAGACTTCACACAGTCCAACGCTCTTAGGATAGATCGGAGATGTAAACAATGTTTCGTCTGAAAAGAAAAAGACTAGCGAACAAAATCCCAAGTTACAAAGAAATATTTTGTTTATCTGAGGCAAACAAGAGCATCCAATGGAGGTGGATGACAGTTGCAAGCTAATGGAGGAATGGATGACATATGAAGGCGATGTTGGAGGATGTAACGGTGAGGCTGTGAATTTGGATGTTTGTTACAAATGAAAAGAGTGGGAGTGTTAGAGTATATGTAGTAGTCCAAAAGGCCTATAGGAATTGTGTCCATGGGTGTGGGACCCTTCTTATTCTCCACCATGAAAAGACCCTTTTCGCTTGTTTCCTATTTATTATTATTATTATTTTTCCTTCCCTGTTGATAAAGATGAAACTCATTTTCACAGTTCTCTCATCTAACTGGATTGGGAAAATTGTAAGATTGTTTTTTAATGTATTATCATAGTAGCAAGTTGATTCTTAAAATTTATAAAGAATGATTAAATTCTCAATGTTTTATTAGTTGCATAGTCATTAATTTTTTTAGTTACGTACCCGTTTTAATCTTTGTGAGACCCTTACGTGGTCATTGTAAAAACTAGACTAGATTTAAATTTCTATACATCATGCCTAACTGTCCAAAAGGTCAAATCGAACTGACTTGAATTGGTTTCGAGGGATGTTGGTTTGTTTTTTGGGTTAGCTTATACAAACTTGAAAATCTCGATTTGAGAGGTCGAGTTTGAAAAAAATGATTTTACAGGAAAAATCTATTTTAACCTCACAAACCAAACCGACCAAATTGACTCAAGTTGGTTTATTCATCTTTTTGATTTGAGTCCTTTATTTATATTTGTTGGTTCGATTTCAAATTGGGATTTCAACCAACCCGAACTGTCGGTTTGATGGTCGAGTTGGGAGCATGAGAGCATCAAGAGATAACTTATTAGAGATTTCAATGACTTGCCCTTGAACAATGTTGTGTAACCATAATGAAAGGTTGAGAATTATTTTGCTTCTTTTAGATATCGGTGACCAATTTATTCCCAAATCTATCCAATATTCTTTTGCCAAGTTCACTGGCATTCGACCACCTAATTTAAAAGTTCAAGTTGTTCAATATTTGAGAGCAGTTAAATTTATTTATTTTTTATTGAAAGTTTGACATGCATATAGTTTAATAAATGAGATGAGATGAAGTTTGACCTTAAAATTTTTGCATTGGATTATCGAATACACTTAGGTTAAAAAATAATATCTAAGAATTTTCTTGTGCATCGTATCAATGAAGATAAAATCGATGCATTTCTATACTTTTTTAGGGCCTTTAAAAATATAAATGTAAATAATAAATTTTAGGTAAAATTGAATTTTTATTTACCTTTTTTGGGGAAAAAAAAAACAATTACTGTACATGTAGCATGTTTCAAAAAAATAAATGATATTTTGCTAGAAAAATAATGGTGAAAGTGAGAGGTCACGACAAATAATATAAGGCTAACATCACTAGAATATTTCTCCCAATGAAGTAAATCAAAACAAGAAAATGATTGGATGAAGAAGCAATGGAATCACTTTCGGAGGCCACTATAATTGGGTGACAAAAAAATTTATTATTAACAATTTCGACATAAGTATCGCCACACACTATTTATTTAGTACAATAAGCAACCTATTAGTTCTCGACTTTTCTTTGTGTCGGTAATTTGTCCAATTCTTTATTAGCTCATGTGTGGTCGAATTTTAATCCAAGTCAAAGTCAAACATCAATTTTAACCACATCTTTCATGGGTCCCACAACTTTCAATCACACATTTCAAAAACTTCTATCACGATCTACTAAAAAAATCTAATTTTAATCAACACCAAACACCGTCTTAAAATGTAATGGGATGTTCATAAAAGTATGTATTTCATTAAACTTTTGAATATAATCCAAGTTAAGAAGCAAAAACTAGTTTTATAAAGTCGAAAATGCGAGAGCCACGTTAAGATGTAAATTGTATTTGGAGGGTGTCTATCGTTGAAAAGCGATACAATTATAACGAAAATGTTAGCGATTAATGTGTTCTTGTTAAAGTCAAGGACCAAATTATTATTGGTATGATAAATTGGGGATCAATAGTGCAATTATGTATATGTGGAAATAGCGCATGGAATCCCGTCTTGTTTTGGGACCGTTCTTCCCATACTCTCTCAGTCTGCGTCTCTCTCTCTCTATTTATATATCTAGAGAAAGTTCCAAAAATCTTATGGTTTGTATTTATGTCCATTTAGAAGAAGCGCAACCTAAGACGTATGGAATTGAATTAGTACCAAAAGTATGGTAATAATGCAAAATTTGGATGAATAAGGGTACGTTTAATAGAGTTTCTACTTCTTATAGAAGATTTTTAACTTCTTATAGAAGATTTTTAGATGAAGACAGCTATTAAGAAAGCTCTTCTAATTAGATAAAATATTTTTAGAAAATCATTCAAATATGTTTAAAAGTGAATTATTAGTTTCAAAATCAATTTTGACTTTTCAAAAACCTTATTAAACGAGCCATAAGAATTGAGAAATAAGAAATTAGAACGTGACATTGATAGTTGTACATTTTAATCTTGCTACATATATTCCAGATATGGTCCAATTTCTATTTACGCACTTAGTTAATGATACTATAGATAGGGCCAATCAAGAAATCAGGTTTTATCGAATCTATTAGGGTTCGTTTGATTTAAAGATGGAATGTGGGTGGAAAGAAAACGAATTGCAAGGAATTGAATTGCCTAAAAATTGTTTTACTTGAAACTGTCAATTAATTGTGTTTGATTGGTATAATTTTTTATCTTTTGGTGTTCGTTTGGCTTTATTTTTCATGAAAATTGTCAATTAAAAGAATAAAATTTCTTACAATTGGGGATATAATTTGTTTGGATTGTCAAAAAAAAAAAAAAAATGTTTTCATTTGGCTTTGATTTACATGTAAATTGTCAATTTAAGGAATAATTTTTTTTTTTTTTTTTACAATTTGGGATAGATTTTGTTTCTATTGCCCAAAAAAAAAATAAAAAATGAAAAACCAATTCCCATGAGAATTTCAATTCAAAAACCAAGAAAATCAGCAAAGGTAGAAAACCAATTCCATGGAAAAAAAAAAAGAAATGTCATCAAACATAGCAAAAGTGAGAAATGAAAAACCGATTCTATTTTCCATGGAAAAAATGGGTTATCAAACAGGCCCTTAGAGATAAACAATTTCACTGTTTTGAGTTTTAATTAATTATTCATTAGGTATTAATTAAGAAAAACTAAATTCACCCTAATATTCTAATCCATTCCAGAATTTTAGCTTTACAAAAACATTAAGCATAAAACGTACATTTTCGTGTCTTGTGATAAAAAAAAGGAACATATTCTCTTTTCAGAAGTCAACTCACTCGACTATTGGATCAACGAGCTTCTAATTACATAAATATATAAAAAAATAAAAAAAAATAAAAATTAGCCAAAGAAAAAAATATTGTATGTGTCGAATGATGAACATTCCGATCTGACTCTCGCAAGTTTATTATATATTTGATAAATAATTATGCATTAATGTGATTAAATCACTATTATATGTAAGTATCTAGTTAGTGGGCTGAGTGTATTATTATTTTAATTATTACTATACTAATTGTCGTACTAATTAAGTCAAAAGTTTTTGATTAGTGAGGTCATTGGATTCTAACCTAGGCTCTTAGCAAGAATTTGATGCATTATCATTAACGATAAGAATATATATATATATATACATATATATATATATATATATATATATATATATTGGCTAAGTTGGTAGAGTAGATGAACGCAAAAATCGAAGGTCACGAGTTCGAATCCCCTGCCAACACTTTCTCGCTCGAGCCCATCTCATCGGGCTTGTCTAGTGCAGTTTCTCTCTTACGTGTGGTTTGCGGGCTACTACACATGAAGCGAGGTTTACTCAATACGTATTCACGAGTAGCGACTGCAGATTCTTACGTCAATAAAATATAATTTAATTTGTTGTATGACCTGTGCCAAGGTTGGTGATGACAACTGTGAAATTTGAAATATTATCATATGTAGTCAAACCCAACACTAAATTTGCCCTTTATGTGACTTATTGTATGTGCACACTAGCTCGTCTCTATGGTCGATGTCTATACCCATAGGCTAATATTTTTATAGAAATAAAACTATAAGAAAAAAGACAAGACCAGAGGTTATGGAAAGAGAGCATATGGTTCTGTCAGCTTTTGCCTAGGTCTGTGATTCCCACTTTGCACTGAAATGACAGTTAAATGGACGATGGCTACCTATCTATCTATCTAATAGGAGAAATTCTAGGTTTCAACATTACTTATTTTTTGGTTAATTTCTTATATTTACGGAAAAAAAGCAACTTCGCCATAAGATGAGCTTAAAAATTATATATACATCTTACATTATATTTGTTGGAAAAAATGGCTTAGTGAGCTAATTTTGAGTTGTATTCGTTTGTTCTTTTTAGAAGATCAAAGTCGATTCCTCAGTGAAAATATCGAAATCATATATTTACTTGTCAAAAATGATATTTGGGTTAATGAGAATTTGAAGTTCAAAGTAATGAATTAGAAGAGGATAATGTGTTGAAGGGAAAACTGATTTAAATTTATCCCACATCGAAAAATGATAAAAGCAAAGACTACTTTATATGTAGTCACATTTTGGAAATATGTAATCATGTGTAGCATAGAGGCTTTCTTCACATGTGTGCGCAAGGTACAAATCAAAGATCGAATTATACTTCAAGCCTTGAACTTGTGTGCAAACACGACTTGCATACATGAATGTTTGCATTCCATACACACGAACGAAAATTCCATAGTAAAAATTTTCCAGTTTTACGTAAGTCTTGGTGGTCGTATTCAAATACAAATTTAGTTCATGGTAGTAGAAACCATAGTACTAAGACTACTTATTTTTCGTTGTATTCTGGAAGACAAACTCACTATAAATGAAATCTTAAGCACCTATGGTAAGGGAGACATTGTTTAATAATACACAAGCCTTAGAAATAATAAAACATTATCCAATTATTTTATATTTTGTGTAACAATAATCACATACTTTAGGGATCGTGGCATTTTTGTGCTGATTCTAATATTGGCCTATGTTTGTTTAATTGACGTTTTGTAAGGTTCAAAAGGAATTTGATCCGTTTAACAGATAAAGTATTTTTTATCCTTAAATCTTCGACAAGATTTTTAAGTTGGTCTTCTAAGTGTGATTTGTTTTGATCAATCTTCAAAGGAATTATTCTAATGCATATTTTGTAAGGTTCATAAGGAATATGATCATTTAAATTATAGGTAAGAAATATTTTTTATCATTCTAGTTTATGTTTAATCACTCGATCTACAATTTCCCAAAGTCAAAAGGACTAATAGCTTCCTTTTTAGGGACAAGGACCAGCATAAAGTTATGTATGTCATGCAATTTGATTTGATTTGATTTGTATTTTTTCTTTTACATAATGAGTAAGAAAGAATTAAGAACAAGATCCAATTTCTTATTTATAGCCAATCAAAACAAATATATTATGTATCTTATTTGTTTTATAGATTGAATATATTCATATATGGTCCACGGCGAATATAAACATTACACATTATTTGTGATTTCAACGAAAGTTAAATTTATCTATAAGTTACTTATTTTCTCAAACACGTACATTACTCGAATTTATTTTTTAAAAGAAATTTCGACATCATTGTTTACCACTGGTAGAGTCTGTTTTATAATAAAATAGCATCCACTATTTTAGATAAGAGAAACACAAAGCAACTTCAATTTCTCCTTAGAATCGAGAGCATCTATAATCGGCATATTTTTGCGTATCGGTGAGATGTTAAAAGGAAATTCCAAGGATCGAGAGAAAATGATATTTCGTTTCTTTTGTGAGGGAATAAGGAGTGTTTGGTTTTGGGGTTTCAATTAAAGTGGTTGGTAAAATATACTAATCATTCATTTTACTTTATTTTACTTTTTCCTTCCCAAACAATAGAAAACATATTGTCCCTCTAAATTTCCATCCATTTCCATTTGGGTAATTATATTACCACTAAAAAATTTACTTGCAACACCACATTATAATTACACCACAATTAAAATTTATTTTCAATAAATACACTGCGATAAATTTACAATTATACCCTTAATCCAATAGATTTTAGATCATTTGTAGGAGAAATTTTTGGTGAAAAAATTCGATTATCTGCCTGTCTATTCTTGGATTCGTGAAAATTCAAAGGAACATAATTTATTCCTTCAATAGAAGATCCATTTTGGCTCACAGGATTCAATCCAGGAAGGAAAGAATGTTCATGATATTGATCTTTGAGCAAATTTTCTTCCAAGAATCCATAATTCAAAACTGTAGCAGATGCCTCATTTACTGGAGAATTGAATTCTGAACTTGAAAGCCTCTATTTGGTGATGATGAAGATGACTTTATGTTGGCGCCATCGCCGACACCGTTTTCTCCACCACCACCTATGCTGCCGCCTTGGGCGCTGCTATGAACATTAGCAGCCTCCCTTGGACTTTGATAAGTGTCGAGAAGTATGAATACTCTTGATTTTTTTTTTTTACTCCAACAATTCACTTTGGTACGTGAAACTTTTTATAAATAGGAGATGAGCTAAATGCTTGATTACACAATTTCTTTTTGTTTAATTAAGTATCATGGAGAAGGTATTATGCTGGAACAATAATTTATTTAATTAAAAGTATATTAAATCCCCAATTATGTCATTTTACTTAAGGATATTTAGGTAAATAAAAAAATTGTGGTGTAGTTAATAAATTTTGTAGTGGTAATATAATTACCCTTTCCATTTTCCTTGGACGCAAAGAAAAAATCGATCATGTGAAAAGACCATTTTGACCTTCCTTTGAAAGAAGAAAAAATAGAAAAAGGGCTAACAGAGGCTAAAGGACCCAGATGATGCTATATATAAATCGACATACTTTGTGCCATGCAAAAGGATCACTGAAAATCATCAGACAATAAAAAGTCCATAATCATAGAGTTGTTCTTTGACCATCATTTCACGTTCGAACACTTGGAATGCAAATTATAGAAAAGTTGAACCAAAAAGCAAAAAGTTACAAATTAGGCTTTTTTATGCCAATAAACTTTCGTTGATTTCTAAATAGTTTATCATTCACAATTACAACCTCATCTTTAAGGGTGGACTCAGCATTGAAGTTCAGCCTGAATGGACGTTGACATGCAAAAGGATCACTGAAAAATCATCAAACAATAAAAAGTCCATAATCATAGAGTTGTTCTTTGACCATCATTTCATATTCGAACACTTGGAATGCAAATTATAGAAAAGTTGAACCAAAAAGCAAAAAGATACAAACTAGGCTTTTTTATGCCAATAATTTTTTGTTGGTTTCTAAACAATTTATCATTCACAATTACAGCCCCATCATCAGGGGCGGACCCAATATTTAAGTTCAGTCCGGACGGACGTTGACATGCAAAAGGATCACTGAAAAATCATCAGACAATAAAAAGTCCATAATCATAGAGTTGTTCTTTGACCATCATTTCATATTCGAACACTTGGAATGCAAATTATAGAAAAGTTGAACAAAAAAGCAAAAAGATACAAACTAGGNGGATCACTGAAAAATCATCAGACAATAAAAAGTCCATAATCATAGAGTTGTTCTTTGACCATCATTTCATATTCGAACACTTGGAATGCAAATTATAGAAAAGTTGAACAAAAAAGCAAAAAGATACAAACTAGGCTTTTTTATGCCAATAATTTTTTGTTGGTTTCTAAACAGTTTATCGTTCACAATTACAAACCCATCATGTTGCTGGTGTATCTCTCACCCGTCCATTTTATTATGTTAAGCTTGAATCATTTCCCCCCTTCTTCAATATATTATGCTAAGATCGAATCACTCTCGAGAATAGAAAATTACTTAATAGGTCCACAGAGAGCATATCCTAATCGGTAATTGACATATCTTTCCGAAGTACACTAACGACTATAAAATATGTTGAAACCCTATATTATGAATTAGCAAACACCAAAAATAAAAAAACAA
>CAIGRO010121800.1:0-12913 GCA_903798355.1 Fraxinus baroniana | reverse complement strand
TCACACCCAAATTCTAACAAATATATATATACACACAGAAGAAATTGATCTCCTAAACATCGATATCTAACTTATACTAGGCACTGGGTGACGTGACACACTATAATAGATGGTGTAATCAGTTTTATAATAAACCACACGCTATAATAGATGGTGTAATCAGTTTTATAATGAACCATTATCTCCCACCATCTATTGTAATGTGTTACGTCACTTGGTGCTTACGCGATCGATCATGTATATATATACACACAAAATCGAGAATGAAAAATGGAAAAAAATAAATAAAAAAAAATAATCTATTTTTGTCATCACTTCAGGAAGAATATCCTCAGCGTACAATGGGTTATCATTCAATTGTGGATAGCGGTCCTTGAAGTGGTAGGTAGTTTTACAGTGATTGACCCAACTGAAAATGTTGAGTGTGGGCTCTATTACTTGTATGATTGATTTATCCACTTACACATGTGGCTCTCTTAAACTATAAGATGGCTCGGATCAATATACACCAGAAATAGAAACAGATAGACATCTAAATTTAAGCCACACGTTCGTCAACTGCCTCATTCAAATTACTAGATTACACTCTTGTGAGGTTGATACATCACTCGAATGCAAGAAAATTAAAGTNACATGTGGCTCTCTTAAAACTATAAGATGGCTCGGATCAATATACACCAGAAATAGAAACAGATAGACATCTAAATTTAAGCCACACGTTCGTCAACTGCCTCATTCAAATTACTAGATTACACTCTTGTGAGGTTGATACATCACTCGAATGCAAGAAAATTAAAGTGTTTTATGGTAAGATCAATAAAAACGTCACGGAAAATATTTTTGTAGCTTTTATGCACGCATAAAGAAATAAATAAATGTCTATAATATATGAAACTTATCGTAATCAATCTATGCATGTTACCTCTTTTTGTGTAGGTGCGTATTAGTTTCGAATTGAGTGACGTCGTGAGTTATAAATATTAGATAATTTTCTAGACAAAAAGTTGACATATACCTACCGTCATTAATGATTTGGACGATACTCCCGATTATAATCTATTTTGTAAAATATAATTTCATAAAACATGTATGCCTTTGATTTATTGGGAAAAAAAAAAAAAAAAAACAAAAGCCAAAACACTTGAGTAGTGTATTCTTTAGTGGGCACGCGAGATGCGAGGGATGGACCATTTCCTTTGTCGAATGTCAGGCCTTTGCGTTATACAAGATTTGGATAGAAAATGAGGGGGAAATGTAATTAGAGTGGACGATTAGAAAATTACACCAAAATTTAATTTTCTATTTTTGAATTTCATATATTATATATGAACTTCTTTCCTTTCCTTTCCATTGGAAAATATTTACCTACTCCCATTTCATATATCAAAACAAGGGCAAACAACTTTCACCTAAAAAGTTTAGAAGCGTGTTGGCATGTGCTAAAAAGTCGATAAACAACTTATTCTAGAGATAAGTATTAGCCCTTGTTGTGGTCCCCATTTTAAAAAATTCATTTTTTTCTCAAAATAATTTTCAATCAAATATTATCTTAAAAAAAATAATTTTATACGTAAACTCAATACTTTTCTGTATTTTTGAACTCATTATTTTTTCGTAAAACTCATTATCAAAAAATCTATAATAACAAGGTGTTTAACGACTTTCTAAGAAACTAACTTTAAGCACAATCAAATAACTTATCTCTACCTTCTAGTTTGACTTTCTGAACATATTAACAATGTTTTGAAAACCAACTTGGACATCGACCCGAAAAAGATAAATGGTCAATGGTCAAAAGATTCAACGAGGATCGAAGTGAATGTAATAAATAAATAAATAAACACACACACACACACACAAACCATAAAATACTATGAAGACAATATTTAATTTTTTTTCCTTAATTTCCCACAGTTACTAATTCAAAGTAATCTATGTTCGCTAATTAGATTCATTATCCTACAATTAATCTAAATACTTCAAACACTAAAAATCAATATGTTAAAATAGTTTGTTGTGTTAAAAATGAAATAATTTGATCCTATAGCAAATGATATCTAACATTACATTATTATGTTAATAATGAAGTCCACTTTAAGTTAAATTTGAAATTTAAATAGATGAAACGATGGAGGTGAATATTACTATTTAGTTAGTTGAGACCCAAAATCAAATTAGTCAATTAGATATGCATTTGAAAAATTATTTGATAGACATTTTAACATTTTTTTGCTATCACATTATCCTATGCACCGCCTAGGCTCGAATGTTGTGCAAAATACACCGCTTTGCGTTTAAGCGGTTTTTTTTTTTCCAATTTCTAATCAGTTTGAATTTTTCCTTCCGCTCCTTCGTCTTTCCTAAGCGCTACTTTTTAATTTTTCTTTTTTTAAAAACATTTTATTTGACTTTAATTTCTAGTTTTTAAAAGACTTTATATGTGCAAAATTAAACAAATGACTTTATCCAATCAAGATTACGATGTTATTTACATTATGTAATTATGATTTTGAAACTCATTATTTTGTTGAAAACTCCGAAAACATGTATAAAGTTTCTATAAATCTATTAAGTAAGATTTTTCTAGTTGAAAATTGAAACTATGAAAAATAGTCTAATATTTTCATTTCAAAAACTTGAAGATTGTATAATAATTATGCGAATTATAAAATAAATATAGTATTTTACAATTTTAGATGTTTGATATGTATTATTTTATTTATTAAATGATTTTTAGAATGATTAAAAATTTAAAATAATATAATTTTTTTTTTTTAACCTAGGTCCCTGCTTAGATTCATTTAGATTCGTAAAGCTTGAAATTTCGTTTTTACGCCTAATCACATTTTACACTTTTTAGGAACACTGGAAAAAAGTGCATTTATAAAAAAAGCATGACATCCAAGATTCTTTTATGGTCATTGATTATAGTGTATGAGCACATTAATGAAGTTAAAAACTTTTAAATTAAAATAGGAAAAATCGGTAAAACCGTCACCGGTTCATTGGTTTACGATTAAATTGGTCGATTCAATGACTTTTTAACGGTTTTTGTTAAAATTGATTAACCGACATGATTGGCCCGGTTCTTGATCCGATCCCCAGTCGGATTGGTCTAACCGAGTCGATTTTGATAACATTACATATTAGTGCTCGAAATTAATAGTTGGTGCATACATGTGTAGCTAACCAGCGAATTCCACATCTGTTTAATCCTGAAATATTAATCAACATATGAAAAGGGCTTGTCTAATCCTCTTGACCATGTTGATGTTTTAATATAAAATATTAACTCTTAATATTTTATACTAAGTCAGATTAAGTTCAAACGAACTATTTGATCCATCTAAAACTCAATTGGCACAACACGTATCTCAAGATTTATACTAAGTAAACCTCCTATTGATTATTGATGAAATAGATGCACAAAAAATAGAATAAGAATAAATTCAACATTGATTTAATACCAAATGTTAACTAATACATACGGATTTTGTGGTACTTCTTTTAAAATGGTTGACCAAAATCATGCCAACTCCTAATATAACCCTATCAGCTGCACGTTTGCATTCAAGAAAAGCATTTACAGAAGGAGGGTCCTAACTCTCATAAGGCATGGCTACTGCCTACTCCTACCGGCCATATGCCATATTCTCCCATTTATCATCCCCGTTAGGCAGGAAGGATGAGGATATATTCTTGTCTTTTAGTAGTGCATCAGATGCCCATACCAAGCACACAATGCACAGTCCATACTGCATGGTTATGACTGTTGCATATATAGTTTCAACCTGTTGGGGCTGCTTACATGATCTCTCACATGATATTGGGCAGTACTCAAACCCGAGGTACTTTATAGTATTAAAGAAAAAAATTACTATACAGTCATATTCAATATTGCATAGTAAGTATTTTGTGTACGATGAAGGAAGAACCCTAGCACAGTGAAGATTTTGTGTTCATTGTACGAGTATACTGAGTGGAAGAGGATCATCCTTCATCCGTTTTGATCTCTTCTCTTACCTAAAAGAACCAAGGACTATATAATGTTATATTGAGTCCTGCTAGGGCCAAGCAAATATATATTGCACGAGTCTCTTGTGGTATTATCTTCTAGGTTAATGCTATTTGTATATAATTATTTATAGATTGTTGTATATAGAAAGAGAAAAAAATTTGAGAGAGAGAGAGAGGAGAAAAGGAAATGAATTTTAATAAAATATCATGTCATCAATCTTAAACAATTATCAATTATTTACGTGTAGCATTACTATATTTTCTAGCCAAGTAATGTTATCAAAGCTTGCACTAAACGCTAGGGATTGCTCTCGCCTAGCATTATGCTTGGAATTTAGGTTGCTCGTAAACTTAAAAATGTTAGAATTCCTATTTCGAACATATTGTGGATCCTTTTTGAAATATCACAACTCTTGAAAATATGTCCAAATCTCGATAGAGGTTTTCCATTTTCTTTTTAAATTTTTTATAAAGTTTCGAAACTTCTGAAAACTTTGACGAAAATATTTGAAACTTCGTTAAGGAATTGTAATTTTGTTATTGGTTTTGTTAGGAGTTTCAACTAAAAAATGACTTGCCTTGTTTTATTAATGGTTTGGCCTAAATTTGTTGATTTAGATTATTATTTTAAGGTTTATATATCCCGTTACATTTTTTGCAAGACTGATGATGTTAATTTTCAAGAATAATATTTCTAGATCCCTGTTTGGTCTGGATTAAAATCTGATTTTAATTCAAGTCAAAGTCAAACAATTAATATTAACCACATTTTTCATGGATCTCACAACTTTTCAACCACACATTTCAAAAACTTTTATCACAATTTATAAAAAAATTTAATTTTAATCCCTGCCAAACACCCTCTAGGTGTCCATGAGCGTTTTATTCTAGTTGAAAATCTTCTTGTATTCTTGATCAACTTAATTTCTATATGTGTATGTCCCTCGCAATTATGATTTTCCTCAACTGAAATTGAGGTGCCAATATAGTTCAATCTTTTCTTATTTCTTTCTTAAGACACGTTTAACAATCATTATTTTTAAACCTTTTTAATACTTTTCAATTATAGATTTATAAAATAATGATTGTGCACGAAAATGCAATTTTTTTTTACTTTTTAATATCACATTCTCCTTAAAATCATTATAATTTTATTTTTCTCAATAATGATTGTCAAGCGGGGGCTAAAATGACAAGCAAGTAAAGAGCACAATAAAGTACTATATTATTCATCACGCGCCATAAAAAAAGAATAGATAAGAAAGCATTCCCACGTGTAACGTTTCTAACCAACAACGTGGCCAAAAAATTCCTTCTACTAATGTATAGGATCAAACTTGGTGTACATTACAATAGGGGGTCCACTTTTTTGGGGAAGCGCACTCCCCATTTTAAGGGAGAATCAGTGATGGCAAAAAACATGCCCTAAAGACCCATTCGGTGAATGATAAAAAAAATAATTAACTACAAATTAAAAAAAAAATTAGTTGACTAGAAAATTTTGAAAAAAAAAAAATTATACAAAACAAGCCCGCGCCCCGAACTCGCCCCGCCCCATCTAAGGTGGGGCAAAGCGCGGGGCAGGAATGAGGTGCCCAATCCCGAACCCGTCCTATTGGGAGAACTAGGTGTATAAAAAGTTTTATCCTAAATATAACCAGTCAAGCCACAAGTAGAATTATAGTTGATAAGGTTTATTGACAATCTTCGTTTTAAAAATCATTTTTTAAATTCACTGTCCAAATTTTATGACATTGTAAACTTTGTCAACCACGTAGATTAATTCATTTATAACCACACTAGTAACCAAACGACAAACTGTAGCTTCAGTGGCTACCTCGTAAAATCACGAAAAAACTGGTGTCAAATATCGAAAATAAATTGAAGTCTTTAATCTTGAACGAGTGTGGTTCCCCTTCTTCCAATATTTATACTCTCACACACATTGATTCTCTATCAGCCACACCAGTCCCTTACCAGCAATTGAGCAAACACCATTCTTCACTTTCTTGCTCTGCAATTCCTCTCTCTAAAACTTTGCAGAGAATTTGGGAGGACCTTTAGAGCTTAAAAAATGGCTGGAAGTGGAGTTTTTGCAGAGATAATTGATGGAGATGTGTTCAAATACTACGCTGATGGAGAGTGGAAAAAGTCTTCTTCTGGAAAATCTGTTGCGATCATTAATCCTACTACAAGAAAGGTTCAATACAAGGTCCAAGGTATTACAATTTATTATCACATGTTTCGTGTACATTGATGTTTCTTTGCTTGGTTTTTTTGGGGAATCTGATGATTCTCCCTTGTTTATTTGTCACACTTGGATTAGTTTAAGTTAATTAGAAGTTTTGAGTGGGATTTCAAAAAGAAGTTTCATCGTGACCAGAGGTTATTTTTCAAAAGCGAGTTCCTTTTCTTTTGAGAGGAATAATGATTTTGTGATATAAATATTAATTGGTACTGCTTTATGAAAAAGCTAAAATATCCACGGTTTTCTTCTTCGCATTAAAATTTTTGAAGTTCTTGAATTAATTGAAGTGACTGAATTCTGAAAATGTGTGATATATCTTTTAGAGTCAAAGGGCTAATTCGATGGCATGTTTGAATCTGCAGTTCTTGTTTTCATGCAAATCATAGATTATAATCTTAATTTTAATTGATTAGGGAAAATTACTTATTTCTTGTTTATGATCGTGGTCTTATCCAGCTTGTACACAAGAAGAAGTGAACAAAGTAATGGAAATAGCTAAAGTTGCACAAAAGGCATGGGCAAAAACTCCGCTCTGGAAGCGTGCCGAGCTTCTTCACAAAGCAGCTGCTATACTGAAAGAGCACAAAGCCCCAATCGGAGAGTGTTTAGTGAAGGAAATTGCAAAACCAGCAAAGGATTCTGTTACTGAGGTAGCTGTAACTTTTACTAAGTTAAAATGCATATTGGTCCTGGGATATGACACAAAAAGTTATCCTGATATTGTTATCTTAATTAAGGTTGTGAGGTCTGGAGATCTGGTTTCGTATTGTGCTGAAGAAGGGGTTAGACTTTTGGGACAGGGCTCATTCCTAGTATCAGACAGTTTCCCAGGGAACGAAAGAACCAAATACTGTCTTACATCTAAGGTACATATATATTGTTCTTACATCTTACTTTTAACATTATTCTTTAGCACCAAATAAGAGAATGTAAACTTTTGGATATATCCGTAATTTGTGTAGGTCTGCCTGAAAATTTCCCCTTTATGTGAATTTCAGAAGTTTCTGTTTGCTCGTATTGAAATAACCGAAGAGAGTACATAAAACTGAACATTTGAACATGCAAAGTTTGACAGTACTCTGATTACTTTTCTTAAAATGTCATAGTTATGGATTCTAATTGAAATATACATTACAGGTTCCCTTGGGTGTTGTTTTAGCAATTCCTCCTTTTAACTATCCAGTCAACCTTGCTGTCTCAAAAATTGGACCGGCCCTGATTGCTGGAAACTCCCTTGTTCTCAAACCCCCAACTCAGGTACTATTTTATTAATCTCACGAGTAAACTTATTCTTTATGTTGTTAATATCTATACCACAAATTTACTAGTTACTGTTAATCAAATTCAAGTGCCTGGTTCGGTTTGTGGAGAGAGAGAGAGCCTACCAGAAACAACTAGTGCATGTTTGGTACGGAATAATGCACAGGACTGTAAAGTACAATGGACGAGATTTGAGCTTCTTGTTCTTCCTTAATAGTGTCCAATTCTGTATAATACCATACCAAACTGGCCATCTAAATCTAGTCCTGATTCTCGAACTAAACCATTGCCTCACAGGGTGCAGTGGCTTGCCTTCATATGGTACATTGCTTTCACTTAGCTGGTTTCCCCCAAGGACTTATCAGCTGTATCACCGGGAAGGGCTCTGAAATTGGTGATTTTTTGACGATGCATCCCGGGGTGAACTGCATAAGGTAGCCATCATTCACTATTCATTAGTTAGCATATGAGCTCCTCTTATGTTTCAATTGATATTGTGCTCGCTCCAAGAATACATAACGTCTGTTTTCTCCTTCCAATTACAACAATCATTCTCTCCTTTTGTAACTGTGAACTTGTTTTTGTCAGCTTTACTGGTGGTGACACCGGAATTGCAATTTCGAAGAAAGCAGGCATGATCCCTCTTCAAATGGAACTGGGAGGAAAAGATGCTTGCATTGTGCTTGAGGATGCTGATTTAGATTTGGTAGCTTCAAACATCATTAAAGGAGGCTTTTCATATAGGTCTGAATGAACTTTAATATTCTTTCACTATTTCAGATCATCTATTTTAGCAAGTCTAATTTGCGTGTGGAACTATATTATAGAGAAAGTAAATTGTGCTATACAAACTATTTTCTGTTTCTCCTAATGAAGTGCTTAAGGATAATATGAATGCCTGATCACTTTGTCGTACTACCGATAAGAATATTAATTCTCTAGCCATGAACTTTATAATAACAAATTAAAACTTCTCTGAGATTAAGGAAAATAATTATCTTTCATAGTGTGAAGTTTCTACAATCCTAGTGCACCAGCAAAAACGGCTTGAAAAACTTTACACCGAACCTATTTCTTCATGCCAAAAGTGTACAAATGCACAAAAGATTAGCCAAAGTAAGCAACGATCGAGACAAACTGGGCCTTGGAAAACAGAAAAGTTTGTATCTTCTATGCAGTTTTATGCAGATGTACCAGTGATAATTTGCTGTAGAATATCATGTGATTCATTTTACGAAATGGGAGGTGGGATAACCTTATTGTGATGTTCCGAATGAGACTAAGACATAAATTTTGACTAAGACATAAATTTTATGTCCATATCTGTAACAGTGGTCAAAGATGCACAGCCGTTAAGGTCGTCTTGGTGATGGAATCTGTTGCGGACGCTCTTGTCGAGAAAGTGAAGGCCAAAGTGGCAAAATTGACAGTTGGTCCACCCGAGGATAACTGTGATATCACTCCAGTAGTTTCTGAATCATCTGCAAACTTTATCGAGGGACTGGTCAACGACGCTAAACAGAAGGGAGCAACATTTTGCCAGGAGTACAAGAGAGACGGCAACCTCATCTCTCCTCTTTTGTTAGATAATGTGCGACCCGACATGAGAATAGCATGGGAGGAGCCATTTGGACCAGTCTTGCCAGTTATAAGAATTGGTTCTATTGAAGAAGGAATTCATCATTGCAATGCAAGCAACTTTGGACTCCAGGTAAATTTCAACCTCCCTTAATATGACAACAACATCGGTACTAAGAATTTTTTTCCTATTGTGTCTTTTGCAGAAAACAATATTTTCCATTTTGTTACATAAAGGCCACAATAGTGTTCCTTTTGATGTTCGATTTTTGTTGGCTAATTGATTTTACCTTGGTTTATCTTAACTTTAGGAACCTGGAACCAGTTGGAATTTGGAAAATATACCGGCAAATTTAACTCCAAAATTTCATGCTTAGTTAAGAATTTTATGACGCCAGTTTACTAAAATATTACCATAATCAAATGCTTTATGGTTACAGGGCTGCGTCTTCACAAAAGATATCAACAAGGCAATGCTGATAAGCGATGCCATGGAGACTGGAACAGTTCAGATTAACTCAGCTCCAGCACGTGGTCCTGATCATTTTCCATTCCAGGTATGCTAGAATTAAGATAAAACCGGAAAATTATTGGAAAGAATACCAAATAATTCATTATGAACTTTGAAGGTTAATATCTCATTGGCCATTAAGCATTTAAAACCTGGTTTTATTACAGGGCCTTAAGGACAGTGGAATTGGATCACAAGGAATCACCAACAGCATTAACATGATGACAAAGGTGAAGAGCACTGTGATCAATTTGCCAACTCCTTCATACACTATGGGCTAAAAGGGAAACCATTGATTATTCTAGTAAAGTTGAGTTTTCAAGCAAAATAATTTGTTTATTATAGGGGATCTGAATGACATTTGGAGTACTTGTTGTTAAGAGGATTTTAACCTATGTTATTTTATAATAAGTTTCATTCAGCTTATAATAAATATGGTTGTCTATATTCATCATCTAGTATGCATCTTTTCTCTGCAAACTTACAATGCAACTTCGATTGCACATATGAAGGTTTCGAAGTGCTTGATTGTGTTGTTCTTGTTTCGCCTCTGGGAGCATGTAGCATACACACATCTATTGTTTTATGACGTTTTTGGTACTTTTTGGACTAGAAGATTGATATATGACGAGTCGCATTTTTTTCTTCCTTAAAATACCCCGACTGCTATGTAACGAATGATCCTTGAGTAGAATGATATGCAAGAGGAAATCTTGAAAATGAATATTAGAAAGTATTTTGTTTATAACATGTGTTCAAGAATGATGTTATTCATCATCACTGCTAATCCAAAAGTCCACTGAGAGGAGAATCATTTTACTGACATTTTTATCCTAGCTAACATCTAATTTTTATTTATTTGGTTGACTCATAATACATTCATTTAAACATGTGTATTGAACTCTACAATTTAATCGATAGGTAACATTCCATTTTCCTACCTTTGCCTAATTCATTTATTTATCGTACATTAATGTGCTGGTGGTTTAATGAAATTTAATTTATCGTACACTGTACTTCCTAGATTCGTTGATGTATTTAAAGAGTGGTACGTCTAAGGAAGAAGAATATATTTACTTGTGGTTTAATGAAATTAATTTATCGTACATTGTACTTCCTAGTTCCGTTGATATATTTAAAGAGTGGTACGTCTAGGGAAGAAGAACGTATGTACTTGTGGTTTAATAAAATTTAATTTAAGAATTATCATGTACTTGGTTACTTTCAATGTAATAAAAAAAAAAAAAGGATTTATAAGTATTTTACACCAAAAGTTTTTAATATTTCATACCAAAAGAGCCTTGGTTCTAAAATTGAAGGAAGAGGTTGGGGGATTGGGTTCCTTTTAAGAATCCATGGAAGATTCCTCCCTTGTGGTTTTTGGAATAGATAATTCGGATGTTTTAAAAGAAATGAGCTGTGATTTTGTTGTGGAAGATGAAGCTATTGGAAATAACGAAGTTGATTCAGATACGAGTTAGTGTGCAAATATTGACAATAATGAATTTTTATGAACGAATTCAACAAGTTTGACAATGTTAACACTTGTGCTTTGGAATAAGAATATTTTCCTAATTATATGTTTTCTGATTTCAAATATAGTAATTTAATTGCAACTCTCATTTTAGTATATTACCTAACACAACATAGTTTGAGGCTATAATCTCAGTGGGCTAGATTGCATTATTCTTTCAAATAAGTATTGAAAATAAATTATAGAACTCCATATTATTGACTATATCGTGAGTTATTTAGCTCCTATTTGGTGCAAATTAAAATTAGATTTTCAGTAGATTTTTTTTTTTTTTTTGATAAAATGTAACGAGATTTGTGATTGAAAAATAGTGGACTCCACGAAATATGTTATTGAAATCAATTGTAGATTTTGACTTAAATTAAAATTCATATTTTAATTTCCACCTAACGTGGCTTAATATATATATTATAGTTGTTGGAATATATGTCAAATGGTTTGTTAAATACAAATATTGAATTATTTATGATTTATCAATCTTTGAATAAGAAAGAAAAATAAATATTTTACAAGACTAAACAAAATTTACATGTAGACCAGGACTAGTTTTATATTATTAGTAGACCATCAATTTAGATATACTAAACCATCGTTATATTTATAATATATTAAATATCACATTAAGTGAGGATCATTTTGTGGACTATTATAACCTTACTACAATTCAATTATTTCAATAATATCTTACTTTCATTTTTCAATATGTATTTAATTTTCAAACTATAGTATCACTAATTCTCAATTAATTAACATTCATAGTATTAATTAAAATTTCACATTTACATTTACATTCATGTCCATATCCATGTTATTAATTTCAATGTTTTAAAAATCGACCAAACCATCGACCAAAAAAGAGAAAAGGTCAAGGGTTAAAGGTTGAATCGATGTCAAAATGGAATCGAACCATGGTTTATATATATATAAGTGGTTAAATCGGGAACAAGTCACAAGTTTTCCAAAAATCGGTCAGTTTAATGAGTTTTGGGGTGGGTTTTTAATTAGAAGTTTTATAAGTCTAATGGGACTAATTTTGATCCTAGTTCTCAATTTTCCCGATTGAACCTATTGGGCCGATTTTATTTTTAAAACACTAAGGGGATGTCCTCTTTATGTTTCAGTTTTGTATTTTGAGTTTTGAATTCATTTTATATTTTGTGTTTTGAGTGTCCATTTTGAGATTGTTGAAAATGTGTTCTTTTTGGCATTTTGAAAAATTGTTTTGAAAATACGCAAAACGCGTTTTGAATATTTTAGTTTGATTATAACTGAAAACGCTCAAGACAACAAATTTGTCGTTTTGAGTTTTCTTTATAAATTTTAGGGGATGTCCTCTTTATGTTTCAGTTTTGTATTTTGAGTTTTGAATTCATTTTATATTTTGTGTTTTGAGTGTCCATTTTGAGATTGTTGAAAATGTGTTCTTTTTGGCATTTTGAAAAATTGTTTTGAAAATACGCAAAACGCGTTTTGAATATTTTAGTTTGATTATAACTGAAAACGATCAAAACAACAAATTTGTCGTTTTGAGTTTTCTTTATAAATTTTTAACTTGTTTTAAAAAACTCATTTTCGAAAATAGGAAATAGAACGCCTTTTCACAATTATGAAAAATCGAAAATAGAAAACGACTTGAAAATAGTAAAGAGAACACGGTCTAAGTAATTCTCAATTAAACTTTCACATTCATTTAATTGATATTAATTAAAATATCTTGGAGCTAATTTATTCGAAATCGATTTTTTTCTCGAGTCTGATTTATGTA
>CAIGRO010121740.1:0-11151 GCA_903798355.1 Fraxinus baroniana | reverse complement strand
CTAAAAGTTATTATTAATTGAATACGTCGTAACTTATAGAGACTTTTAAAAAGTTTCAATTAAATACCCCGAGACTTTTAGAGACTTTTTAAAAGTTTCTAAAAGTCTCAATTGAATACACCTAAACTTTTTAATTCTCCAAAAGTCTTTAAAAATCTCAATTAAATACATACCCCTTAGATTACAAAGTGCAAATAATTAAAACCATCAACAAAGGGTAGAAAAATGACCATCATGAAGATAGAACAAATGAATCCTTCCTAATGCACTAATTATTGACAAGGCACTTGAGAGATTGTGTAAACCCAATAAAACTAGTTCCTTGTATTAAGTGATAGAATTCTACATTAAATAAAGATGAAAATATAGACCAATTTATAAGAGTTTGGGTTACTCCTCTTAATAAGGTTGAGATTTTAAGATAGAACTCCAAATTTTAACATGGTATCAGAGTCCATTAAACTCCAACGAGTAACTCGATCCGATTAAGACTACAAAAATGAGCACACGGATTTCAAAATTGGTCTACTCAAATGAGCCACCTAGCCACCATCTTGTAGGGGCATGTTAAGGGATAGAATCTCACATCGAATAAAGATGAAAATATAAATCAACTTATAAGAGTTTGGGCTGCTCTTCTTAATAAAATTGACCTTTTAATAGAATCTCACATCGAATAAAGATGAAAATATAGTCAAATTTATAAGAGCTTGGGCTACTCCTCTTAATAATGTTGATTTTTTAAGATGGAACCACAAATCTTAACATGATATCAGAGCCTATTAAGCTCCAACAATCAATTCGATCCGATTAAGACTCAAAAAAAATGAGTACACATATTTCAAGATTTGTTGCTCAAACAAGCCACCTTCTAATAGGGACATGTTAAGGGATAGAATCATACATCGAATAAAGATAAAAATATAAATCAATTTATAAGAGTTTGAACTACTCATTTTAATAATGTTGACATTTTAAGATGGAACTTCAAATCTTAACACCTCGATCTCTTTTCCTCATTGAAGCTGCAGATTTGGCCGTTAATAGAGCTAATTCCCATCTTGGAACTCAAGATTTCCTTCGGTCCTTCTCTCCCTTATCACCTTTAAAGGATTTTCTAGAGCTTTAAGTACATATTGAATAACTGGCCACCTTGAAGGGTTCGGATTGAGGCAAGATTTAACAACAATAGCCACCGCCCAAACTTCTTCCAACAAATCCTCATCTATGATTAATGACGGATCCACAATGTTTATTACCTGATCTTTATCATATATATTAATCTGAAGGAGTGTGCTTTGCAACCAGTCAAGATTGGCATTACCGAATGCACTTATTCCTAGTTTGCCTGTTACCAGCTCAAGCAAAACCTTCCCAAAGCAATAAACATCGTCTGTACATGTCTTATTACCGGTACCTTGCAAATTCGGACATAGTTACATAGATAATAACATTCCAAGATAAAGTATGGAATTGAAGTAAATTCCTAAATGTTGGTCATCTATTTGTAAGCTTTAGATCTTCCTGTAGATCTAGAGATGAGCTAAAAGAAGCAACTAGTCAAGTAACCTAGAAGACTTCAGCAAGAACACATCTATCTTAAGTTAATAAAAAACTTTGAAATAAAAGGACAAAAAAACCCGATATAGAATTTAGAATGTTAGAAATCATAAAACAAAAGGTAAATGAGACATTGATACTTGAAGAAGTAAGAAAAAATGTATTACTTTTGTGTCTGTATAATGCAAAGATAGAGTTGCAAATAGTTATAAAAGGATATCGTCTGTATTATTGATGATCAGGTTTTTAGAAGTATTTACTAAAAATATGATGGATTTCCCTCCAAAATTTTTAACATGGAAATCTACAAAGAACTTTTCATTCCAAAATACTTTCATATTTGAGTAGTGGATGCACAGACAAAGAAAAATTGTACATACCAGTAGGAGTGCCTCTTCCTTGAGCACCAACCTGGCTTAGACTCCCTAGCTGCACTTCAAAATTGACATCAAGCAATATGCTGATGGCTTGTACATCTCTAAGAATACAGAGAAACTGTTCTTACTACAAGGATTTAAAAGTTAAGCGGAAGAAGTGAAAAAGAAAAATTACGTGGTCTTAGTTTGTTGTTAGTAAGACTACTGCGAATGGAAAAATCATGTTGGGCAATTACTACTTGCAAGAATAAATTCAACAATCCAAACAACTAACTAGAGTGATTAAATATGCAAGTTAAATAAAACAAAAACAAGAGAACACAACACCGACTTTTTATGTAGAAAAAACCCTCCAATGTAGAGGGAAAAAAACCACGAGGCAACTCTGGCAAAATCCACTATGATAAACCCAGATTACAATGTTCAAGTTTATGCCTAAAACTTGAGTTATCAACAAATTGGGAATACAATGATAATTAATCTCTAAGGCAACAAATAATCTCACCACAAACTGCCAATTTGATTAAACGTGAGAGATACCCACTTTGAATATTATGTTATGAACAGATGATCAAGATGATTGCAAGTGATCAAAATCAAGACAAATTGAATGAATGACATATTTATTGAAAGCAACTGTGTCCGGCATTTTATAGCCTTACAGAATCCTAACTGAATGAGTAAAAGCAACCCACTGTAGCTCAACTAATGCTACGTGGTACATGAAACAAAGAAATTGTCAACTAAACAATAACAACTCTAATATTAAGAGATTTATTCTAACAGAAATATACCAAACGGAAATCCTAAAAGTAAGGCACTTCTCATCATGCTCTCCCTTAAACTAACTGCTGTGTAAGCAATCATTTTACTCTAGGCATCATACACACTCCCAACTCATCTCGAAGCTTCAGAAATGCCTCTAACTTAAGTGGTTTAGTCATCAAATCTGCCACTTGATCTTGAGAACCACAATGCACAAGCTCAACAACTCCATCTCGAGTTAAATCACGCAGAAAATGAAACCGTACATCAATGTGCTTACTGCGTCCATGCACAACAGGGTTTTTTGAGAGCTTGATGGTTGAGCTGTTATCACACATCATAATAGTGCAACCATCTTATGCAAGACTCAACTTCTCCAGAATCCTTCTTATCTACACTGCTTGGCAAGCACAGGCTGCAGCTGCCACAAACTCGGCTTTAGTTGTTGAAAGAGTGACTATAGGTTGTTTCTTTGAAGACCAAGAAACTACTCATCCACTTAGTATAAAAACATAGCCAGATGTGCTCTTTCTATCCTCTAAGTAGGGCTGGACAAAACTCCCGAACCGAACCGAACTAAATCGAGCAGTTCTTCATAAGTTAAATACCAGAACGGGTATCTGAGTCGAGAATCGATGGATTTGAGTCGGTTCTCGATTCTAGACCAAGAACAGAAGAGCCGAATCTAAATAATTTTTTTAATTTTTTTATTGAATTAGTTAAATTATTTTAATTTTTTCTAAACAAATTAGCAAATTAATTAAACAAACCAGCCAAGTTCAGCCAAATTAATTTTTTGTTAGCCCAACATTTGGGCCTTATCATTTCCCTTTCCATTCCAATTTCATTTGGTAAGCAGCCCACTCTCGTATAAACACAAATCATTTGATAATCTTAAAACCTACATCCTCATTCCCAAATCGATTTTAAAGCTCCTTCATTTCACCGACAGCAGTAGCTACTGATTAAATCAAATAGTTGGTAAGTATTACAATACTTAAAAATATTTTTTTTTATAACTTTTAATTTATATTTCATTTTCTTTATGCGGGCTGCTTGAAGTAAATAAATTATTGATATGGATCACCGATATTTTAATATTAGTATCCACTTTTTGGTATTTGTATACATTGAATTAATCTTATTGGACAACTTGTTATTTATATGTTTTTAAATTGGGTTACATTAATTTGTAAAAGTTACGAATGAATATGTCATTAGTTGTATTTATATAGTGTTGCTGTAAATATTAAAAAAATTAATTATGGTACGGAACCGAACCGAACCGAACCCAAGGGAACCGAACCCGAACGGCTCCATAATTATATTTGGACCTGACGGGTCCATTTATTAAATACCCTACTTGTTATTTATATGTTTTTAAATTGGGTTACATTAATTTGTAAAAGTTACGAATGAATATGTCATTAGTTGTATTTATATAGTGTTGCTGTAAATATTAAAAAATTTAATTATGGTACGGAATCGAACCGAACGGTTCCATAATTATATTTGGACCTAAAGGTTCCATTTATTAAATATCCGAAAATTTTGGGTAAGTTCGATTTTGAAGAGAACCGAACCGAACCAACCCATGTCCAACCCTACCTCTAAGCCTCTTGCATAATCACTGTTAGTGCATGTAACCAACTCATTGTTCCAACTTTTCTTGTAAAATATTCCATAATCAATCGTGCCCTTCAAGTATCTCAGTGCTCTCTTTGAAGCCTGCAAATGAAGTTCTGTTGGTTTGGCCATAAACTTGCTTATAAAGCTCACAACAAACATCATATCTGGCCTTGTAGCAGATATACATAAGACTGCCTACTATTTGCTTATAGTAGGTCTCATCAATTCTGTCACCTTCTCCATTTTTCCCAATTTTGAAACCAGGAACAATAGGATTCATCACTGAATTACTTTTTCCCATTCCAAAACGTCTCAGAACCTCCTGTGCATATTTTCTTTGACAGACATAAATCCCATCATCCTTCTTTAACATTTCTATACCCAAGAAAAACCTCATCTTTTCCAGATCAGTCATATCAAATACCTTCATCATTGACTCCTTAAACTCTAACATCATTTGCTCATCATCACCAGTAAAAATCAAGTCATCGAATTAAATGCTGACAATTAAAATTTTACCTCTATTGCTTTGCTTAACAAATAAGGTTTGCTCACTGATGCACCTCTGGAACCCTTCATGAGTAAAGTGAGCCTCAATGCGACTAAACCAAGCTGGAGGAGCTTGTTTTAGTCCATATAAGGCCTTATGTAGCTTGTAAACCTTGTGCTCACTTTTCTTCTGCTCATAGCCTCTTGGTTGCTCTACAAACACATCCTCACTTAATTCTCCATGAAGAAAAGCATATTTAACATCGAGTTGATAGATGAGCCAACTTTTCTATGTAGTCAGAGCAATGATCATGCGTACTATGTCCATCCTTGTAATTGGGGTAAATACATCTGTGTAGTCCATACCATGTCGTTGACATAACCCTTTGCAACTAACCGAGCCTTGAACTTATCCACCTCACCAAACTCATTAAGTTTGGTCTTATATATCCATTTCACTCGAATCTTCTTAGCTCCAGCTGGTAATTCAGTCAGACTCCATGTCTCATTTTTCTCAATTGACCTTATTTCAACATCCATAGCTTGCTCCACTTGGAACTCTTCACTGCTTCTTCATAGCTTAGTGGATCAGCAAAAGCTACAAGTGCCATATTTAACTCATTTTCTTCTTCTGATAATCCTTCTCTAGAGACATAGTCTCTCATCCAAACAGAAGCATGTATCTTTCTTCTCTCATTCGGATTGACATCGTCTTCACTTGTTGTATTTGAGGAAGCAGATGAAGCATTTCCTGAGCCTTCAGTATCATTCTCACTTGTCTCATTACCTTCACTGCCATTTGCTTCATCTTCATCAGTGCTACTCTCTTCTTCTCCCCATTCTAGATCCATTAGTAATTGTTCCATGTAGCTCGTATCCCAGTCCCATTGTTTCTCTTCTTCAAAAATTACATCCCTGATAACTACAACTCTCTTTACAATAGGATCATACAACCTGTAACCTTTGGATTCTTCACTTACACCTAGCAGTACACAACAGAAGCTCTTGTTGTCCAGTTTGGTTCTTCTTGCATCAGGCACATGGACATGTGCCACACATCCAAACATTCTAAAATGTTCAACTGAGGGCTTCACTCCACTCCATGCTTCTTCTGGAGTCATACTTTTAACTGCAAGAGTGGGACACCTATTCAACACATACATAGTCTAGTTCACTACCTCAGGCCAGAAGGTTTTGGGAATCTTCTTGTCTGAAAGCATGGACCTCACCAAGTTCATCATTGTCCTATTCTTCCTCTTAGCCATTCCATTTTACTGAGGAGTGTAGGTTATGGTGAGCTACCTCTTGATTCCGTTCTGCTTACAAAAATAATTGAATTCTATGGAGTTGAATTCACCTCCTCTATCAGTTCTTAAACACTTAATAAACTGGCCAATTTCTTTTTCAACAATCTTCTTAAAATACTTGAAAGACTGGAAAGCATATAATTTTTCTATCAAAAAATAAAACCATGCTTTTCTGCTATAGTCATCAATAAAGCACAAGGAATACCTTTTCTTGCTGTCTGAGATTGGTGTGATTGGACCACAGATGTCAGCATGAATGCGTTGTAGCCTCTGAGATGCTCTCCACTGGCTCTTCTTTGGGATGGGATCTCTATGCTGCTTACCAACTACACAAGAAGTACACATTGTAGTTGGTGTAGGTAGCTGTGGTGATCCTCGAACTATTTTCTTGTATTACAAGGTTCTTAGTCCTTTATGACTAAGATGGCCATACCTGCAATACCATAGATGTGAAAGGTCGTGCAGGTGTATGGAAACAGGAAGCTTCTTTGACTTAAGCCCTTGCCAACCGTACAAACATTCTATTAGTTGTCATCCTGGTTTGAATAATCAATCATCTCACAGGATGATAGATCTTGCACATCCCTGTTTTGATAAGGATAGTTAGACCTTTTTTCCTGTAACTATCCTACACTCAGAAGATTGTTCTTCAATTCACGTACATAAAACACATATGTGACAACACGATGAAAGCAATCCAAATACAGCTTGACATTTTCCTTCCCGAGCACTGTCATCTTTGTGTTGTTTCCAAGTTTCACCAGCTGCCTAAACCCCTCATTCAGCTCACAGAACATAGCCTTGTCTCCATACATATGATTTGAGCACCCAGAATCCAAAAACCATGCATCCTCACGCCTAGCTTCATGCAACTCCACATGAGACATCAACAATATTTCTTCTTCCTCATCCAATTCAGCATAATTTGCCTCTTTGTTCAAAGTAGGACATTCATACTGGAAGTGGCCAAGCTTATGGCATCGATAACACTCCACAGTGATTTTGTCGAAAGCTTGACGCCCTCTGCATCTTTCCCCTCCTCTAAAACCACTTTTGCCTCGACCTCTACCTTCAAACCTATCTCAACCAAGCTCCAAAACTCCTTGGATCTCAAGAAATTCTCCATTAGCATGCTCCAATGATCGTAGTAACCCTCAAATCGTGGTATGGATGGTTGGAGGAAATTGCTATTGCCTTCATTCTTGCCGTCATTCGCCATCTCTTTCTGTTACTCTCATGTGTTTGTAAGTCCTCATGGGCTGGAAGCCCATATAACAATCTCCCCCTCCAGCTCACTGAGGAAAGAGATTGTTCTCTAACAAATTAGTTAGAGTCCATGCCGATCAGTCTGGCACAAAGTTCAAGTTGCTCTCTTATAACAATCTTTGTCATTATATCAGCTGGATTCTTCTCGGTATGAATCTTCTCTAACAATATCAATTGTTCTACCACTATTTGTCGTAGTCAATGATATTTCACATTAATGTGCTTCGTCCGAGAATGATAAGCAGCATTCTTGCTCAAGTCTAATGTGTTCTGACTATCACAATTAACTACATACCCATCTTGTTTCGAACCCAAATCTTGGAGAAACCGTTTCATCCAAAGCATTTCTTTTGTTGCTTCAGTTGTTGCAATATACTCAGCCTCATTTGTAGATAAGATAACACACTTCTATAGTTTTGACTGCCATGAGACAGCGCCCCAAAAAAAAAAAGTAACAAGGTATCCTCAAGTTGATTTTCTACTCCTATCGCGATTCCTTTTTCTTCACACTTTCTTCAATTCTAAATGGATTGCATGTCATATAACTTGATGGTCAGTAACTTTTTACATTAGAGAATGTAAAAATGAATTTTAGAACATAAAGATGATCGAGATACAAATAATTATAACTGAATTGAGTCTCATTGTATTTCAAATTCTTTCTAGAAAAGAAGATAAATTTAGCCCTTGTTTGGACTCCATTTTTTATTTCAACAGCACATTTTCTCATAAAATAATTTTACAAGTAAACCAAAAATTTTGAACTTATTTTTTAACTACATTTTCAAAAATAAAAATAAAAAAATCTCTATTCCAAAACACATTTTAACCCGAAAATAGGTCTCAAAATTGGACTTAATCTATCAATATGGTTTATATCTCGTCATTCTTATTACTTACTAATAACTTTTTCCTTGATAAGTAGGTATTCTTCCTTTAGGATTTCCATAGATTTGTATATCTATCACAAAATAATTTTCACAAGTGGACTCGTAATTTTTCCTTATTTTTTAAACACACATTCTAATAAAATCACTTTTCACAAAAATCTAAATCAAATAGGGCCTTAACAATTTTTGATCAGATTTTTATCACAAAATCTAAATTAACAGTAAAATAAATTATATCCGAACAAAGCTTTTTGATATTGGTCGGATTATTCACTTAATCCATCCCATGTTTACTTTTACGTAGTATAAAGAAAAAATAACTAACTATAAAGGTTTCAAAATACAATTTAAAAAATAAAAAATTTGTGAAATCTTTCAAAAATAAGGTGGTCACATTTTGTGACCTATAATTTAATTAAACGTATAACAATCACAATAACACAATTTATTAGTACAATCACATAATAATCATAAATCATACAAAGTCATGTCAAATAGACACAATTGGTGAATCACAATAACATATTTAGTCTCAAATACATGTTTAATATGTCATAAAGTTAATTATTAGTATCAAATCATCCAATTAACTGGTTACAAACGAGTTAATTAAATCATTCATCACCCACATTTACCTAGGGTTACTACTTAGTCACCAAAAAAATCAAAGGGTTACTCATTATTCACCCACCTTTTAAACGAAAATTACCCATTCATCATCCATTTCAATTCCATCCATCCATCCACCTAGTCAAAAAAATTCACATGGCAGACGAAACCCCTATGTGGCCAATAGCGGTGTTAAAAATTGACAGATGGATAAAACCCATTTCAAAATAACTTTTTTCTTAAGAAAATTGAAGAATCATTTTTACATTTCTCCATCAAATGGTTGATTTTCCCCAATCTTCACTCTGCAAGCCTAATCGATTTAAACAATATCAGAAATATAATGATATTATTGAATTTTTATTTGACTTGGAAAAGCTTAAATCTATTGATGATATTAGTTTGAAGTGTTCTGGTATTAATCTTGAAAATTACTTGAAGTATAACATGGTTTCTGACGTTGATATGGTAGAATTATTTTTTAGTTGAAAGTTTTAAGAGAAGCAATACCTACAGAAACTAATGGAGCAATTGATGTGTTAGATTATATTAAGAGAATGCATTGTTGTTTTGTAAATGCTTGGGTTGTTTACAGAGTACTATTGACTATTCATATCACTGTTGCTTCCACCGAAAAAAATTTCAAAGTTGGAGTTGATTAAGTCTTATCTTCGATTAACCATAAGAGGGATTTAATGTATTGATTATGATTTCTATCGAAAAAGATGTTGGAAATTTTTTATTTAGAAATTTGATTACTAATTTTGCATCTCAAAGAAGACCTAATATTATGTTAGCATAATCTCTCGGGTTGTGAGAGATGTTATATTTTGCTAATCTATTTTTTGGATCGTATGAACTCTTCATTTAAATATAATTATGCTATTTATTTAAATATTTTACATTGTTACATTTGTTAAAAAAAACCTATGTATTAGGGCCTCATAATAAATAGTCGCAGAGGGTTTCAAAATTCTCAGAATCGACCCTGATAGGAAGGTTGTGTCAAGTTTGAGTATCAAAAGCTAAGCAAGCGTAATTGGGTGCATGTTGAGTGCTACAATCTCCCAAGATTCAGACATATTCACCCGTCTACATGGTGCATGTTTAACACTCTTCAATTTATTTTATGATTTGCTACNTAGGAAGGTTGTGTCAAGTTTGAGTATCAAAAGCTAAGCAAGCGTAATTGGGTGCATGTTGAGTGCTACAATCTCCCAAGATTCAGACATATTCACCCGTCTACATGGTGCATGTTTAACACTCTTCAATTTATTTTATGATTTGCTACCTGACCATTTTCAACCATACATTCATACAATAAAATATTTTACACGTTTACCGAAAAAGATTTCCTACTTTTAACCATATATTCTCCTAAAAAATATTATTCAAAATTCTCTTTTTTTCTACCAAAATGGTTGCCAAGCAGGCCCTTAAGTGTTGCAATCTTCAAAGACTAAGATTTTGAACTTTTTTCCATTTTTAATGCCATACAATGTAAGTGAACTTGTTCTTGACAAGTGGTTTATTCATCTAATAAGCTCATGATTGTCCAGCTGTGTGGCCAAATGTTTCAAAATTTGAAATAGTTCTGCAGCCTTTGTTTTTCGTATCATTCAAACATATATTTCGTTGGCCACAGATTGACCTTTTGTTGCAAGTTTACTGTTTATTTTACAGTGTTTGTTTGAAAAGAATGAATGATGTTGATGTCTATGTTTACCATTTTGAGAGTCCGTGGTTGTTCATTCATGACACCGAAAAGCATGTTCGATAAGATAGTATTGATCAATATTAATGAAAAAAAAATAAACTAAATTATTGTTGATTGTGTTGGCCAGTGCTATAAAGCAGCTTGAAACTAGTCCAAGATTCAAGAATGATAATTGATGTCGTGCTTAGGAAATACTCATTCATAAAGGGAATTTCTGAAAAACTTGTATTTTGTGAGTTAGGTATTAGAAGTGTTGGATTCTGATACCCAATAAATCTCGAACAATGATGTAAATGTCAGAATAATGGTGAATTGATTATGACAAACAAGTCTAAAGGCTCGATCCGAAAATAACGTGGACCGTTGGAAGTACTTTAAGAAATTAATGATGCTCACATCCCATATATATTTACCTATTGGACGGTTCTTGGATCTTGGCCCATTTTAATCGCTTTCTTGTCCAATTAAATCCTAACATATTCCTATATATATTTTGCTTTGACAAAGCCGTTTGTGTGTGTGATTTGTGAAATTAGAGAAAA
>CAIGRO010121739.1:0-10415 GCA_903798355.1 Fraxinus baroniana | reverse complement strand
TTTTTTTTTTTTTTTTTGTGAGTACATTTATGATTAATAAACAAAGATCTCTCATTTTCGACGGTCCATGGTCAATCGGATTGAACTTTTGTGCTGGATCCGTCCCTACATGTATGGCAAAGATATCCGATCCCAATTTTCCCAATAAAAAAATAACCATGATTCAGAATCACAAATCTTGAAAACAGAATTCTCCAAGCATTATTATCAAATAAGTACATCTGATATTACAAATTATAGATTATTAAAGAAAGTAGCACAAGCACAAACTTATGTAGAGCTTATGCATTGCTGAATAGACAAAAGATGAGAGAATAAAAAGGTGAAAAGCGAAAAAAATCCGAGCGAAGTCCGGTTAGCCCATCGACGATAAGCAAACAAAGACTTTCATAAAAATTCTCGTACCGGTTCATTCACCCTTGGCAGCTTTTTTCTCCTTTGGTTTGCCCTTTTTGGGCTTCATGAAGCAAAAAAATGAGCAACATGGACACTGGAATAAGAATTTCATGGCTCTCACTTGTGTTTCTCAATACTCAAATGGTTCTGATAACCAGTATGTATAGGAACGTAATGCTTTTAACAGTGCTTTTTATTGTACTTTTTATATTATTTTAAAAGTAACAATTATGTGACTTTTATCATGGAATTCCACATGTGGAACAAAACAGCTCTATGAATGGCCGATTGTTGGTTTTTCCAATTTCCATGATAATAATGAACATGGGCCATGTTTGGCTTGCCATAAAATGCAAGTAAACATTACATTTAAGCGTTTCAGTTTTCAAATAAGTTCAGCCAAACACACTCTTGAAATGGAACCTTCAAGTAGGATTATCCTTTATGGCCATCTATAGGGGGCCACTCACACCAGAAAAGCGATGCAATTTGTCTCACTTGAAAGATTTCAAGGCTGGCAAGCAATAAGGAATGAGATTTATAGCTAAAGGTTGAAAAAGATGATTATTGCCTGCTCTAGATGGCTCCAACAAGGGGACAAAACAAGATTATTGCATGCTCCAGATTGCTGTACAAGTTTTGTATATGGAGAAGTTGAGGAGGTGAGAAAAATATTGTACTGAGTGATTTTTCTCAATTAATAAGGTCTCATCTATTGTGGTTGTCGACGACGATTTGTCCAACTAAGTTTAATTTTTATTCTCTCTTTTTGGCTCGTTTTGTGTTATGTATTTCCATTGAATTTGGCGTGGATTATTTTTTCCCAGCATGGCATGGGTACGACAAGTCACATGCCATGACCTATAACACCCAATGAACACTTTAAAAACATTTACGGGACAAATGTTTGACATGACGTGTTGTGTCCAATATTAAAAAGTTCAAAAATAAAGGTATAATATATAAATTTTAGATTTTAAAGATTCATAATGAACGTGTCCATGTCCTACTTTATAAAAAAATCACAATTCGCCCCATCCACGTCTTAGTCAGTGTAACTTTGCCTATAAAACAACACCCTGAACATTGGCAATATAAATTTTATTACAAAGCCACAATCTTCCCCCCTTCTTTGTCTGTAGGCTCATGATCAACTGATAATTGTTTTGCCACACCATTCTTGGAAACTGGTCGTGCTCGGCTTAAGCCTTGAGCTATAGAACAGCAGATTCGTGAGCAAGATCTCCAACATTTGAACCCTCTTGTGCAAAGAGACCAAGCTTGTTTTCGCCAACTTGTGCAAAACATAATCTTCCAAGCTATGACCTGACTTTCTTTCGACCAAATGATATCCACTCTTCGACATCTTACCCTTTCATTTTCCCATGTCGAACTCAGGTGGACCTAAACACACCTTTTCCTGTCGCAAAGTCTTTAGAAAAATTACTTGCTCATCTCATACACTGGGATGTAGGCTAATAAACCCTCACCACCGGCCAGATTGGGATTCTTGTATCACAGCATGATCTACTTGGTAGATGCTCAACGGACAACGGGTGAATAATGTTTAAAACAACGTGAGCATCCAGACCCATTAGTGGGTGAAAATTCTTGGGTTGATTTCTTCAATTTTCTACGAGTTTGTTTTTAAGTTAAAACATTGATTTGGGACTAACACTTCAGGGCTCAAGGACACGAAATTTTATGTGGGACTTTGTCAATGAACTAAAACTCCCCTCTATTTATACACTCTTCTACGAGGAGCTTAAGGACACATAACCTTTATATGTGACTTTGTCAGTGAACTGAAACTCCCCTCTATTTATTCATTCTTCTACGAGCTTAAGGACACATAACCTTATATGTGACTTTGTCAATGAACTAAAACTTGTTGGAAAAAATAAAGTTTGCACAAAAAGTAATGGAGAAGAAACAAAGAACAAAAACAAATGATCAAGAACGTCAAAGAAGAATCAAAGGCTTAAACACGTAATCGTTGTCCTCAAATGATATTTGGATTGAATTTTGGTGCTTAAAGGGATATTGACAAATGGTTTGTGGGATTTATCAAGCCTCGAAAAGGATTAACACTGAAGCACTTAGTGTAATCCTCCAAAATTTCAAGAACACAAAGATGAATTTTGAATATGATAGAAGTTTTTTTCCCACATTTGGAATGGAATATGATTTCAATGGATTTCTATATTATTTTCAATGTGTTTGGTATTGATCACAAGATATCTATATATAGATCTCCATCAATACCAAACTTTTATATACTTTTGGCCTCCAAATCCATTTCTCATTTCAAATCCAATTTTATTAATTTTGAACAATAATTTCAACAAAACTCCCCTCTATTTATGCATTCTTCACGAGCTTTTCTAAGAGAACATTGGTTACATAATAACACCACTCTGAGAAGAACTCAAAAATTGTGTCATGGGCTTGCAAGGTTCAGCAGATTAAGATCTTCTTAGAGCATATCAGCATTTGGAATTAAATGCCATTGCAATAATCTAGAATTAGGCAAAAACTGTCGATTCCTTATTACTACAATGACTTCATCGCAGGCAGAGGAGACTGTCCTATGTTCGTTGTTCACCCGATTGATCTCCCAAATCCTTGCTTCCAAGGCAAGCATTTCTTTTAAGTGGCAAAACAAAAGCTTAAGCAAGTAGACTAGACTAAAGAGAATATCATCCTTCATAATCATGACTAGAAAATCTTAAGCGTAGAGTAATTGAAACTCTGGCGAAACTTCATCGACATCTTCCCAGGTTTCCTATACCGATCCCTTAAAAAAAGTGACAATATATATAAGAAAGTCTTCAACGTCATCGAAAAAGATATTAGATGAAAACCCCGTGACATTTCTTGAACATCCTCTCTATATCCACTTTTCCTTTCAAGGGAAACTAACAAGCCGAACTTGTAAGAAGGCTGTTAAATTGTAGAAATGCTAGGCCCAAGATTTGATTTGGTTGAGAACAACAAAGATGGCGTTCATTCAATCAAATCTTTTATGCCTGGTAATTGGTAAAGACAAGATAGACTTTGACAAGACGTGACCTATTAATCCTACAGTATAGGTCTCTATCAACATTCTTTTCTATCGAATCGACCATAACCACCACCTACAAGCTCTCCCCAAAGTAGGATTTGAACTTATGACCAGTCATTTAACAATGGACTGAGTGCCCTTCAGTTAACACTCCCTTAACGGTGCACTGGTAAATATTTTAGCTTGTGACAATTAAGGCCAAACAAGATTGATTAATAGAGAAATGAAGTGCCAGAAAAGAGTATGAAAGTAGCTATGGAAGGTCCCAAAGACAATACGAGATAAAAAATGGCTCCAAAGGTCCTACGTAGAGGTCCTAGTTGGGAGACACTAAATTATCAAACACCTTAGTTGTCTCTAAGTTACGGTCTTGTGCAGTCTAACATGGTGTCCAATTCGAAATTTATAGATAGCTGGATCTCGTCAAATTCGGATGTCAACTAGGGATTGCAATACAACCATTATGATATAAATCAAACCCTCCCTTAGTGCTAATACAAACATTATACATTCTATCACAGGTATCATGGAAAATCGAAGGCGAAACAATGGCTTGGGAGAAAAGTTTTCGTTTCCAATAAGCGCAGTGCAAGACTCGGATCCTGATGAATTTGAGTTTGGGTGTGTTACACCATTAATTATCCTATTGGGCTCGGACCTCGGCCCATTAGCGTGCTTGGCCCATTTCCATTTTCTATATATATGTGAATCCATTTCAATTAAGGTATGATTTCTAACTCTATCAAAAATCCCCCTCCCGTCTCTTGCATTTATTTTTCCTCATCCGGCAATTGACTTGACCGTCGAAGTGCAAACGGTCGCCGGAGTTTTTTCTTGACCGGTGGCCTTTGCTTTCTAACGGGGTGTTCAGTGTGCAGNTTGGCCCATTTCCATTTTCTATATATATGTGAATCCATTTCAATTAAGGTATGATTTCTAACTCTATCAAAAATCCCCCTCCCGTCTCTTGCATTTATTTTTCCTCATCCGGCAATTGACTTGACCGTCGAAGTGCAAACGGTCGCCGGAGTTTTTTCTTGACCGGTGGCCTTTGCTTTCTAACGGGGTGTTCAGTGTGCAGGTGGTATCCACGTGGAAGGGGACGTGACAGGGATTCTGTTGGACCATTTTTTGAGGTCAACAGATTGTCGCCGTCTATGGGAAACGGTACGTTAACCATGTTATACCACGTACTAAAAGGTCACCCAAAAAGGATAGATTTTACTGAAAAAAAAAAGAAAAAGAAAAAAAAAAAAAGACAGCAACTAGTAAAATGGGGCAGTTTCCTCTACCAAGAAACGGAGCTAGGCCATCAAAAAATGAAGAAAATGGAGCTAAAGATGGAAAAATCCAGAAATATTCCGGCAAAAGGGTTGAAGAAACCCGGATTGAAAAATCCACCATGAAAAATGGTTATTTCCGACCACAAAACATAGCTACTAGAATCTGAAATTTTCTTCAAAAAGTGGCAATTACAGTTAAGAGAAAGTGGATGAAATCAATTAATATCCGCCAAGGAATTTGTCAAAAAAAGAGGCTCCACTGAGCTCCCGTGTTCGGCCATATTCAACCATTCTTTGAGCAAATTCAACATTAACTGAAATATCAGCCACGAGAATAAAGAGTGGAGCAAATTGAGAGAAGTCCACTTGGCATATTCAGACATCAAACTCAAAGAGGAGTAACTTGCTGGAAATAAAGGGTCAAACAAGAATTTATTCATGGAAAAAACTGAAAGCAGAAACAAAAATGCAGGGGAAGAAGGCAGCCATTTGTGCTTATCAAACTAAAAATATTTGACAGCATCTCCAAGCATAAATTCAAGGAAAAGAGAAGCCATTATTTTTCTCCAAATTTAGATTTAAAAACCTCTATGGCAACTACCGAGTTTCAAGAAAATGGTTTCCACCTCATTCTTTTTTTTTTCGGCCATATTAATTCCAAACTATCTTTGCCCAGCAAGTCCCACGCACAGCTCCTCCCTACATAAATGTGATTTCTTTGCCTCCGGCAACGACCGTCAAGGTAGTCATTGGAGCACGGTTCCTCAACGGAAGAAACTGTAAATTTCTAAGATAAAATAAAACTGAAATGAATGGGAATTTGTTGTGAGCTAAACTCGAATTCTATTTGATGATTAATCCAAGATACAAAATACATTATATATACACTTGAGGGAAAAGGAAAAAGGACAAAATTAGTTACAAAACAATAAAGAATATTCCTCCAACAAATCCATGTGCAAGGCCAATGGATTGCAAGTGCACTGAGTCTTCTAGCATCTTCTACTGCACAGTAAGCTGCTGATGAAGCCTGAGGAAATGACTAGGCTGCCAGCTTGCTTCCTACCTCAGCTCGTGCTTCCTTTTCTAACAGCCCCCCGCAGGAGGGAGAGTAAACATTTACTACTCCCATCTTGACCATGTGGAGATAAAAACTTGCAGAACTTAAAGCCTTAGTTAAAATGTCTACAACTTGAGAGCCAGTGTGCACATACTCGGTGACTATTTCTCCAGCTTTTATTTTATCTCTAATCAGATTGCAATCTATCTCTATATGTTTCGTTCTCTCGTGAAATATAGGATTTGTGGCAATATAGATAGCTGATTTATTATCACAATATAGGTTGGCTGCTTGAATGTGTTCTATCTTCAAATCCTTAAATAAATATCTCATCCAGGTTAATTCACAGCAGACATTGGCCATCGCTCTATATTCTGCCTCAGATGACGACCTTGATACCACATTTTGCTTCTTTCACTTCCAGGAAACCAAAGATGATCCAATAAAAACGCAATATCCTGTCACTAATTTCCTACTATCTGGACAACTTCCCCAATCTGAATCCAAGTATCCATTCAACTGTAATTTAGATGTGGAGGAATAGAACAATCCTTGCCCTGGAGCTCTCTTCAAATACCTCAATACCTTATGTGCTGCATTGAGGTGATGAATTCTTGGCTGATCCATGTACTGGTTAAGAAGTTGAACAGAATAAGATATGTCTGGCCTAGTCATAGTCAAATATAATAGGCGTCCAATCAATCTTCTATAAATGGATGGATCAGCAAGCACCTCCCCTTCTTCTTTGGATAATTTTATGTTCTAATCAAGTGGCACTTTGGCTGGAGTCGACCCTATTGTTCCTGAATCTGCTAAAATATCCAGGGTATATTTTCTTTGGCAGATATTTACTCCTTCTTTTGATCTAGCCACTTCAATTCCTAGAAAATATTTTAGTTTTCCCAAATCTTTGATCTTGAATTCAGCATCAAGAGTGATTTTGATACTGTTTATGGATTCTAGACAATTTCCACTTATGATTATATCGTCCACATAGACTAGAACTACCACAAATGAGTCTTGAGTAGATCTAACAAATAAGCTGTAATCAGCCTTAGCCATGCTGCAGAATGAAGTTGGATAGCTTTGAGCACCATTGCCTTGATGCTTGTTTTAATCCATACAAGCTTTTGCGAAGTTTGCATACCTTTGATTCTAAATCACTGCCATATCTCGGAGGAAGTTCCATATATACCTCTTTAGCCAAGTCTCCATGCAGGAAGGCATTGTTAACATCTAATTGGAAGAGGAACCAACCCCTTATGGCTGCTATGGCAAGAAGTGTTCTGACTGTTACAAGTTTTGCTACCAGCAAGAAGGTTTCATGGTAGTCCAATCCTTCCTGTTGAGTGTATCCTTTGGCCACCAGCCTGGACTTATGCCTCTCCACACTTCCATCAACATTAAACTTCAGTTTATAGACCCATTTACACCCTATTGCCTTCTTGTTGAGTGGCAGATCAACAACAGCCTATGTGTCATTCAATTCAAGAGCCTTAATTTCACTTTTCATGGCTTCACGCCATTCAGAGAATTTGATAGCTTCTTGGTATGTTTTTGGTTCATATTGTGTAGTAATGGAAGAGACAAAAGCTTTATGAGGTGCAGATAACTTTTCATATGAAATAGTAGAACTAAGAAAGCATTACCTGAGAAGATAGAACTTCCTTCCTTGTTCAATGTCTGAAATGGGGAAAGCAAACTAGCCTGTTGCCAAACAAAATCATGTAACTTTGCAGGAGTTTTTCGAAGCCTGGTGGATCTTCTAGTAAGATGAGGTGTAGTTTGATTGTTGCCAGGTATAGGCTGACTTGATTGCTGTGGTATGAGATCATTTTGAAGATTATGAGAGTGTCCTATAGGTTCTGCATGTTCAGGTGATTGTTCTGATTGGTTTTCCATTTCTTTGAAAGAGTCATTTGGGACTGAAATGATAGGATTTTGAGGAAAACACAGATTTGCAGGGTTTGGTGGAACAAGTATGTTTGTGGTTTCAAGTTCTTTGTAAGGAAAGATAGTCTCATGGAAAACAACATTCCTTGATATGAACACCTTCTTGGTTTCCAAATCAAGTAGTTTATAACCCTTAATGCTAAAAGGATATCCTACGAAAAGGCATCTTCTAGCTTTGGAGTCGAACTTGTGCCTCTCATTCGTGAGTGTTGTGGAATAAGCTAGGCAGCCAAAAACTTTAATGTGAGAATAGGTAGGCTTAGTTTGGAATAGTATCTCAAAAGGACTTTTATTTCCCTGAATTGCCGTGGGAGTTCTGTTAATTAAATAGACTCCAGTCAGGACACAATCGTTCCAATATCTTAGTGGGATTCCACTCTGAAATCTTAAGGCTCTTGTAACGTTAAGTATGTGTTGATGCTTCCTCTCAACAATAGCATTTTGTTGAGGGGTTTCCACGCAAGTTTTCTGGTGAATGATTCCTTTGTCAAGATAGAATTGTTTCATATTAAAATCTGCTCCATTATCACTTCTAATAATTTTGATTCTTCTTTGAAATTGAGTTTCTATCAGTTTATAAAAATTTTGCAAAGCATTTGTGGCTTCTGATTTGAATTTTAACGTATATATCCAGGTACACCTACTAAAATCATCAACTATGGTTAGAAAATAACGTGATCCATCATAGCTAATTTCATTGCAAGGTCCCCAGATATCACAGTGTACTAAATCAAAACAATTCTTAGATTTGTGCTGGCTAATAGGAAATGGAAGTCTATGTAACTTAGCTAAAGGACACACAGAACAAGGCTTATTTTGTGAGACTGTCTTGGGTATAGTATCTTCAAGAGAAAGTGCAAAATTAGATGGGTGTCCCATTCTGTAGTGCCAAATATCGAACTCATTTTCACGATTGATAACGGAGGCTGCAAGAGGATATGTGTTGGTTAGATGATTCAAAGTTTTCTGAAGGGCTACAGGTGAAACTGCTGAAGTCAGGACTTGATAGAGACCAGATTTTGCTTCACCCATTCCAGTAGTTGTCCAAGTCAAAAGGTCCTGTATAAAACATATATTAGGGAGAAAAATAACACAACAATTTAATGCTTGAGTGAGCTTCTTAACAGATATAAGGTTGAATGAAAATGAGGGAACACACAGCACATCTTGGAGGACTAATTTGTCTGTGATATGTGCTGTTCCAACACATGTCACGGGAACCATTGCTCCGTTTGGCAGACTCACCGAGCAATTAGTTTTGGATTTGATAGAGGATAGAAATGATGGGTCGCAGATCATATGATATGTTGCCCCTGTATCTAATATCCAAGGAGTAGCAGATTGGTTGGATTTTGCAGAATTAAAGGTGGTTGAGCAAAGTGATATACCAGAAATTTTTGGAAGGACATTGTTTGATTCTGAGATAGCAATACTCTGAACCTGATTTGCTGAGGGAGTAATGTTTTGACCAATTGACGATTTGAGGATAGCCATTAAGTGAGAATATTCTTCTTGAGTTAAAGACACATTGGCATTATTGCTCTGCTGCTCTTGGTTCGAAGATAGGCAAGTAGAGGCTTGATTTGCTGTAGGTGTATATCTCCATTTTCCTTCGAACTTATGGCCAGGTGGGTGTCCATGGAGCTTGAAACATTTGTTTGCAATGTGACCTGGCATCTTGCAGTGAGAGCATATAGGTTTGTTTGGGGTCTTTTAGGCACTTTTCAATTGAATGACCTGTTATCTTGCAATGAGTGCAATAGTACCTATCTCTCCTTTGTGAAAAGGGACTCTGCCTCACACTATCTCTGAGGTTTCCCTTAGCCAGTAACGCTATTGTCTCATTGATTGAACCATCACTTGATATTTGCCTCCTCTTTTCCTCTTGTTGAATTACAACATATACTTCATTTAGGGAGGGAAATGGTTTGTTCAAAAGGACTTGTGCCTTGATGGCTTTGTAAGAGTCATCTAACCCCATCAGAAATTTCATCACCCAATCACGGTTTTGATTTTCAACTACAGTTTTCAATCCTCCACAGGAGCAACTAGGGACTGATTCATAGTTTATCAGTTCATCAAGTAGAGTTTTGAACTTAGAGAAGTACACACTTATAGTATCCTGATTTTGTGATAAAACCGTGATAGCCTGCTTGATTTCGAAAATTCTGGGTGCATTCTGCTGTGCAAAACGTTGTTCCAACTCCTGCCATAATTGATAGGCTGTTTCAGCATATGTGGTGTTGCATTTGATGTCCACAGCCATGGTGTTTTCAAGCCAGGTAATCACAATATCGTTGCACCTGAGCCAGTGTTCCATGAGTGAATCATTTGGTTCCTGAGGTTCTTGGATGCTACCATCAATGAATCCCAGCTTGTTCTTAATTCTGAGGGCTCTCTTCATCGATCTTGCTCACGAGTGATAGTTGTTGGCATCAAGGACATGTGTTACCAGAATAGATCCGGTGCCATCGTTGCTTCCAATGAAATATGGACTGATGAAATGAGTTGGATCATGTACTGGTGAGTTCTCATTTTGGTTAGTGTTTTGTGGAAGGTTTTGTGGAAGACTTGATGATAGGGGCAGACACAGGGGGGGTCCTAGGGGGCACGTGCCCCCCAAAAATTTTGATTTTTTTTTTTTTTTTCGTGTTTGATA